>CAUYPK010137252.1:0-36117 GCA_963574355.1 Loris lydekkerianus
GGTCCTCACAACTTATAAATCAACATAATGATATTTGAAGGTAGATTTGGATTAGCTGTAAATGTTTAATGTATGCTATAGGACATGCACTAGGTGCATGCTACGGTAACTAGGAAAATGCCAGGAAGGCTATCTTGACTATTGGGATGAAAATGTGTCAAATGGTCTATGAAGCTAGTGTATGATGCCCCATGATCATATTAATGTATGCAGCTAGGATTTAATAATAATAATAATAATAATAAAAATGAAAAAAAAAGAATTCTCAATGATACCACAAAAAGCAAAAAAAGAAAAAAGAAAAAAAATCAAAAGCAAAAGCAGGAAAAAAAGAACAAGGATATCAAATAGAATACAATAACAAATATCAGTAATCACCTTGAATACCAATGATTTAAATATGCCAATTAAAAATAGATCTTAGAGTGTATTATAAAATGCAATCTAATTATATGTGTCTGCAAGAAACCCACTTGAAATGTAGAAATAGGTAAGTTAAAAGTAAATGGATAGAGGAAGAGAAACCACGCTAATACTAATCAACAGAAAGCAGAAATGGCTGCATTAATTTCACACAGTGCAGATTTCACAAAGCAAGAAAATTTACTAAGGATAAAAAGAAGCATTCAATAAAAATATAGAAGTAAATCATCCAAGAAGACTTAATAATCCTTAATGGGTATGTGCCTAACAGCACAGTATCAAAATACACAAGGCAAAAATTAATAGGCTTGCACAAGCTATAGAGCACACCATTAACCAACTGCATGGGATTGACATCTATGGGATTGACCAACTTTATCCAAAACAGCAGGATACACATTATTCTCAAGCTAGAACATATCCTGAGCCATAAATTTTAGAACAATAGATACTATACAATCTTCGCTCTCAGACCACAACGTAATTAAATTAGAAATCTGTAACAGAAGAATTAACTGGAAAAATAAAACATGGAGCTTAAACAACATAATTCTTCTAAACAACACCTGAAGGAAAGGACAAATCTTAAGACAAATTTTAAAGTATTTTAAGTGAAATAAAAATGAAAATACAACTTAAATTTTGGGGGACATAGAAAAAGAAGCACTTAGGGGGAATGTTATAGCATTCAAAGCATATATTAAAAAAGAAAAAACTAAAATCAGTCATCTAGGCTTCCTTCATAGGAAATTAGAAAAATAAGATTAGTAAGTAGAAACAAATAAAAATTAGAGCAAAAATTAATGAAATTGAAAATCCATAAATAAAGTAAAAAAGAAGTCTAAAAGGTATAAAGGTTACCAAAATTGAAAATCTTGTATCCATATTAAGAAAAAAGAAAGATGAAATAAGTTACTAGTAACAGATATGAAAGAAAAGATATCATAACAGGTCCCATTTTTATTAAAATGATAATAATGGAATACTGTAAACAACTCTATTTGCAGAAAACCTATAGCTAACATCACAGTTTATGAGATGGAAGTGCTTGCACCTAAGATCAGGGAGAAGTTCAGCATGTCCCCTCTCATCACTCTTATTCAACACTGTCCAACTTAATGCAATGAGACAAGAAAATGTAAGTTACACAGATTTGGAAAGAAGATATAAAACTTTTTGTTTCCGATCCTATTTGCATTAGCAATCGGTATAAATCTAACAAAATTGATATGCAGAGCTATTCAAGGAAAACATAAATTTTGTTGAAAGAAACTTACAAAACAAATTAAATAATAATATATTTCATGTTTATGGAAGGGAAGACTCAATATTGTTAAGATATCAGTTATTTCTGACTTGATCTGTCTCAAGAAATGTACCACAGAAGTGAGGGATGTTGGTACTAGGTGAGGGTAGTAGTGTGTTAATGATTGCTTTTATATTAGAATGGCAGAGCTAGATAATTATTGCCACAGGGAGAGTGTGGTCCATAAGTCTAAAATATTTACTATCATTACTTTTCAGAAAAAATTTGCTGACCCTTGCTCTGGAGCAGTGGAGCATCCCATTTGGCACCAGGGACAGGTTTCATGGAAGACAATTTTCACAGACCTGGAGGATAGTGGGAGGGATTTGATTCTCATACGGAGTGTCCAACGTAGATCCCTCATACATGCACTTTACAGTAGGGTTCTTGCTCCTTTAAGAATCTGATGTGACAGGAGGTGGAGCTTAGGGGTGAGTGATGGGGAGCAGCTGTAAAAAACATATGAAGCTTTGCTGGCTAGCCCGCCGCTTACCTCTTGCTGTACAGCCTGGTTCATAACAGACCATAAACCAGTACTGGTCTGTGGCCCAGGGTGTTGAGGACTGTAGTTTGGGAATATATTTTCTTAGGACAGAGATCACTGTCCAGTCTCTTTTTAATACTTAAAAAGGGGCCATACAGTGCCACATAGGTATCTAAGATAAAATGAAGGTGTAAATACTAGCAGTACCAAAACAAAACAAACACCATGGCCGAGGCGCGGAGTCTGTACAGAAGACATTCTTTCAATAATTTTTAGGGACATGGCTCTCAGACTTTTAGAAAAGAGAGCTTCTGGGAGGCGCCTGTGGCTCAAAGGAGTAGAGCACTGACCCCATATGCCGAAGGTGGCGGGTAACCCAGCCCCGGCCAAAAAAACTGCCAAACAAAAAAAAAAAAAAAGAAAAGAAAAGAGCGTTTCTTAGGAACATTAATGTCATTGTCCCTGAGCATAGACTCTCAGCTCAAGGAAAAGAGGGTGTAGCTCAAACATTTAGGTGTGTTGCTTGTCCAATGGAGTAGATTGTAACTTACTACAAAGTATGCTTGTGTTTTTTAAATGGAGGTATTGCAACTTGGGTTGAAGGAGGCAAAGGAAAAAAGCACAGCATTGATTCAGAATGAAAAAACATTCACCAGACCAGATATTTACATGAGAAAAACTGCAAGGATTTTTCACATAGTCTCATTTGATTTTAGTCATGTGAAGTAGATATTATGATCTCTAATGCAAAGGGTAGAAAATATTGGATTAAAAAGATTAAATACTATACCAAATTTCTTATTAGCAAGTTAGAGAAGTAAGTTAAACCCACATGTTCTAAACAAATTCAACATTTTTTTGGATGATGTGCCAGCTATTTCACATTTTGAGATCCATGAATGAAATAAGAAAACAAATTTAAAAACATAGTTTTGTCTCATAGAAACACAAACAGTTAACACTAAGTCAAAAGTTCCTCAAGCATTGAACAGTGGAGCACAAATCATACAGGGAAGGGGGAGAAGAGGAGTTGGGGAAGTACAAGGGTGAAGGGGATAATATGGTGCATCAAGAAAGATGGACTTGTCTGGTGGAATATGATCTCAGCTCATTGGTGGAGAGAGCAGGAGGGCGAGATAGGCAGAAGAAATGTGAGGGAAAGAGGACAGGAGAGGGCCTGAAACTCTTTCAGGTTCTTGTTCTGGCATAAGTGGAAGGATATGACAGAACTTTCAGGTCTTGCTTAAAAGCTGAAGAAAGTAGAATGTAGGAAGGGAGGTGTTATTCTTTTGACATTTGGTAAAATCTTTAGATTTTAGCATTTCTAAAAAAAATCTGTGAAGAAAGTGTGAAATGCAATTAAGATAGCTCTTCCACATGTCACACTGAATAGACAATGCTTTTGTACATTTTGGAAAGAGTATGCAGAATGCAAAAAATTACTCAAAGATTGAAACACGATGAGCTCATTGTACAGAAGATCTATTTTTTCCAGCACCAGGGTTACCTCAACTGAGTGCTCCTCAGAATCTCTTCCAGCAATTCAATCAAACAGTAAAGAAGAGTACATTTCAGCAACAACATTGAGAAAAGCTCATATCCTCATTACGGAATATAAAGAAGGAAAAAAAAATAGACAACAGCAAGAAGTTGAGGAGCCAAGTATGGTTAACTATAGATACTTTTATAGTCTATAAAAGCTAAGTGTAATGTGTGAGAAGGCGTTTCCTTAGGGAGCCAGGGAATTGACTTAGAGTGCCGGTACATTAATCCTACTTAGAAACACTTATCATTATAAATAATTAAAAACTCTGATTGAGGTAGACAGTCTATGCTGAGGGAAATTCCAGGAAGAGAGAGTGAACAAAATAATAGTCTCTATGGGCTAACATGAAGATGGAGAAGTAGAGAAATCATTCTGATATTATTCTTGGAAAAACAATGTCCTGATCTTTCTAACTTATTCATAAAAATGAATAAGGACATGTTCTTCATCAGACACTCATTGAATTGAACGTGGTGGGCCTTAAATGGATAATGAGTTTTAAAAGACATGGAGGTGAGCAATAATATATTATAGTTGCAGGTGGGCCTCAGATCTTCCATAAGTACAGTGACTATAATGCAACATGGAATAAAAAAATTAGGATGTGTTTAATTATACATGTCCTCCAACGTATCTACCATAAATCTCTCAAGTAATCAATGAAAAAACCAGTGTATAAAAACTAGATGTTAGTATGTATATAATTTCATTCAATAAAAACATAATGCTGAATCATATTTTCCCCTCATCTATTCTTTTTTTCTGGAATGAAATTACTAATGGAATAGATTTGTGTGCTGGTTGATGGATTTTGTTAAAAAGGGATTGAATTATAATAAGAAAAAAATGTAAGAATAATTATACCACTTAGCTTTGGGTAGCACATCTTTTTATGCATTCAGGGCATGTCAAAAGTTTGACTTTTTCCTGCAGAAAACTACATCCTTTAATTTGTATGCTTAACAAAATGACCTCTTTATTGTAAGATCTTTAGTATCTGAAAAATGAGGTATGAAAGTTACCAAAGTCATTGGTCCTTAATGTCACTCTGTTGGAGTCCCTAGTATCAAGTCATTAAAAGAGAATAAAAGTAAAACACAGATGTCTCTTGTGAATCTCTTGTCCTAACAGGCAATTTTTTATTGACTTAGGAGATACCAGACAGCAAAGGATGTCAGATGCTATATTTGAATTTTATATAGTATTGTCTAAAACTTTAGCTATGATGTAGAACTGTTTTAAATATCTAGTTCTCATGACTGGAGCTACAGTTTAAAATCTGAGTTTAACTTTTCTTTCTTTCTTTCTTTTTTGTCTCACTTTGACAGTCTCACTCTGTCACTTTGCCTAGAATACAGTGGTGTCATCATAGCTCACTGAAACCTCAAACTCCTGGGCTCAGGTGATGCATCAGCCTTTCCAGTAGCTGGGACTACAAGTGTGCACCACCCTGCCCAATTAATTTTTCTATTTTGTTTTTCAATTTTTTTTTTTATTAAATCATAGCTGTTTACATTAATGCGATCATGGGGCACCATACACTGGTTTTATAGACCATTTGGCACATTTTCATCACACTGGTTAACATAGCCTTCCTGGCATTTTCTTAGTATTGTGTTAAGACATTTACATTCTACATTTACTAAGTTTCACATGTACCCTTGTAAAATGCACCGCAGGTGTAATCCCACCAATCACTCTCCCTCTGCCCCCCTCCCCCCTCCCTCCCCTCCTTTTCCCTCTTCCCCCTATTCTTGGGTTATAACTGGGTTATACTTTCATGTGAAAGCCATAAATTCGTTTCATAGTAGGGCTGAGTACATTGGATACTTTTTCTTCCATTCTTGAGATACTTTACTAAGAAGAATATGCAATTTTTCTATTTTTAGTAGAGAGCCTGGGTCTCTTCTTTCTCAGGCTGGTCTCCAACTCCTGAGTAAAGTGTTCTTTCCGCCTTGGCCTCCCAGAGTGCTGGGATTACAAGCATGAGCCACTGTGCCCAGCCTGAGTTTGTTTTAAAATACTTTCTTAAGATAGGGATTGCTGCTAAATACTTGATAATGATGCTTTAAATTATATTTAGGTTTAGAAATGTCAATGAAAATGTTCACATTAGTTATCCTTTTCATTTGAACATTCTAAACAGTACAAAGAGTTATGGGATATCCTAGATGAGTGCATATTTATTTACAATTCAAAACATCACCTTGAACCATTGCTATTGTTCTCTGAATTTACTGATGAATCCAAGAACAGTGTTAACTTGAACAATTTCCTCAATTAAGCTATCAGTTCACAAGGTAAAGTTAAGATTTAAACCCAAATCTATCTGACTACAAATCTTTCTTTTTCTTAAAAAGTTCCTCTTCCTATGAGATAGGAGCATTCGTTCATAAGCTAGGATGAAGGCTTTTCCCAACTGAAACTACTATGAAAATTACTCCCTGATGAAGACTGGTTTCTTCCCTCTGCACTACATTTGGTAACTAAGTAGGGAAGTGTAAGGCGACTTACATTCTACTTGATCACTGTAGCTAATCCACATATCACAATTGGTACCTCAGAATGAGCTGATAGGGTGAGAGCTTTGGCCATTCCTGGACTTATTCAGACTTTGTTTGGCTAACAATCAGTTTCTGATTTTACTAAGTCTGAACCTGGTGCAAGTCAGTGAATCAACAACATAAGAAAAAAATGTTTATTGAATGCATGATTACATGTAGACTTTTAACAGTGTTACTAGTGTTTTTGACTAGTGTTACTAGTGGTTTTGGGGGGTTTTAAATGATTTTGTTCACAAAATACCTACCATTCAACACATTGACAATCTTACTCTATGTCTGACCTTATGGCTTTTGTAATAGCTAAGTAAAATTAAACTTTATTTTGAACTTCTTGTAATATTTCCGAGATACTATTTACTTAAACATATTTCTTATGAAAGTTTTTGTTATAAAATCAATTCAACTATTTCATTAAAAATTCATGCTATATAATGGATTAAATAAAATATCATATCTTCCCTTTCTAATATCCTTCCCCTGCCAGTCTCACTATCCAAGGAAACTATTATTAACTTTTTACTTATTTTCTAATTGCCTGTTTAACTTCAAATAATGTACTAATTTGATATGTGATTCACTGATTTGTCAAATTACTACAATGAGTAATGAATCTATACTATAAAAAATAGGAAAGTATGACTCATACCTATAACACTGTAATAGCAACTTGGGTAGCTGTGGGGGAGGACCGCTTGAGCCCAAGAGTTTTGAGGCTGCAGTGAGTTGATTGTGCTACCACACTCCATTCTATGTGACAAGATACTCCCTCCAAACAAAATTATTCACATTCTACTTTTCTTTCAATTCTGTTCCATTCCACCTCTCACTTTTTTGTCGTATCACCATTTTTATGTTGCTAAGCTTTACCATTTTCATTGTGTTCTTTAAACATTTAAGTGTTCTGTGCTATGTCTAGACTGATTCCAAATAATCAAATGTTAATAGGCAGCCTTTACAATATGGTTTTCTAAATATTTTGTTCAATAAAGTCGAATGAGAATGGATCCATAGAGAAGAAAATGTAATTCTATGGCATTAAAAATTCATTACCTCAAAAAAGACTTCCATTGTTAATGTTAAATGGACTCTTTTATTTTCTGCCCAGTTTCCTGCAAGCCTTTTGTATTGTACATGGTGCATGGGTGATTTTAAAACTGATTCTATGTATTTTCTCACATTTTCTTGATAGTTTGGCAGGGTGGAGTATGTGAAACTACAAATATAAAGATATTCTTTCACCTCTAATTTTCCATGACTTTTTTTTTGTCAGTATACGGTTATTGTGCATTTGATAACCATAAGGCTTCATTTGATAACAATGAAGTATTACCAATAGCATCAGTTTTTACCCCAAAGATGGAATTCCTTTTAGTTAGGTGTCACAAAGTCAATATACAAAACCAAAAGTGAATGCGAACAGGTCAGGCTTTATTCAATTGGCCAAAGAAAGAAGAGTTACGAGCACCTCCCAAAAATCAACTTCTCCCTCCGTAAGAGTGAGAGCAGTTTAAGATATAGGATTTTTTTTTAAATTAAAGGGTTTGGTATTAAAAGCAGAAGGTAAAATATTTATGTCTTTCCTGGGAACAGATGTGGAACTCAGAATTGGAACACTACCTTAATGTAGAAATTAAATTATAATGAAGTTAAAGATTCTTTAGAGGTCTAGTGAGCTGCCCTTTTGGTCACACTGGTTTTAGCTGGTTTAATTGAGAGGGGGAGATCTGCAGGCATCCGATTTCTTAAAGGCAAGTAGAGTTAGTAGTGGGGAGATAGAGAGGGAAGGTAAAAATTCAGCTATTTCCCGTAGGCTGTACCGTAGATAGCAAAAGTGTTTAATAAATACCCTGTCCTGTGTAGGTAACTTTTATTTCTCTATAAAAGTTTTCAGAATTTTTCTTTGTCCTTATATTCATTTCACAATGTTGTGTCTAGGTATTGTTTTTTATTATCCCTCTCACAAATCCTTCATGTTTTCACTCTAAAGCCTCTCCAAGTTAGAAAGTAGTCCTTACATTCTGATTGGTCCCTCTCTCTATCATTTTTACTTTTTCCTTTTGGAAACATTGTTAGATACATTTCAGACTTTTAGGATTTTTCATGTTTTTTCCCTCAAATTTTGTGTGTCGGTTTTTATTTCAATACCTTACATTCATTTTTAAAATCATGAACTTGACTGTCAGTCATATTTCCTTTTCTACCGTTTACTCCACATTCACAAAAAGTCACAATATTGCCTTTTTATGACTTTTCTTTTCCTTTGTCATCTGTGATAAAAATCTTAAAATATATCATTCACAGTGATTTAAATTTTTGTTACCCCAATGTTTCTACCAGGATCCATTATTTTATATATTGTTTGTCATGTTGTTGGTACTCTTTTTGTTTGCTTGTTTTAAATACTTGTAGCAAGGATTACTATAAAACTCCACTCATTGGGCTAGAGATTACTGTGGTATTAGGGAAAACTTGCTTCTTATGCAGCAGACTACCTACAGTAATGAGTTTGTCAGCAATCAGTGGCCCTAATCTCCAAGCTCTAATAAGGTGCACAGGAATACTATTTTCTATAGAGACTTATTTGGAAACTCGAATCCTAAACTCATTACGCTGTTGTTGCATGAGATGGTGACATCCACATAACACACAGGAGAATCTGTGTTACACAGAGTAGTGGCAGGCAGGTTAACAAAACATGCCTTTGTGAGAGGGTGGTGTTCAGCCCTGGGATCAGTAACCAGAATATGTGGCTCCCAGAATGCTGCCTGGATCTGGTTAGGGAAGGTTTTGAGAGTGAAGCAGCCAGCAACAGGAGTGGCTTCAGTGGCAACAGCAAAATTCAGCATAGCTCCCTGGCCAGTATTCCTGGAAGACATGACACTGACATTAGCAGGGTTTTCAAGGGCAAAAATGGCACAAGCTGCCAACAGAAGCTTCTTCCAGGTCCTCTTCAGATTTTTTTTTTTAATTTTTTTTTTATTGTTAAATCATAGCTGTGTACATTAGTGCAATCGCCTGTACCCATTCTAAGACGCACCATAGATGTGGCCCCACCCATTACGCTCCCTCCACCAAAACCTCCCCCCTCCCTTCCACTTCCTTGGCCCTTTCCCCATAGTCTTGTGCTATAGTTGGGTTATAGCCTTCGTGTGAAAGCTATAATTTAGCTTCATAGTAGGGCTGAGTACATTGGATACTTTTTCTTCCACTCCTGAGATACTTTCCTAAGATGAATATGTTCCAGCTTCATCCATGTAAACATGAAAGATGTAAAGTCTCCATCTTTCTTTAAGGCTGCATAGTATTCCATGGTGTACATGTACCACAATTTGCTAGTCCATTTGTGGGAAACACGTTCTTCTTAGTAAAGTGTCACAAGAATGGAAACAAATTCTAATGTACTCAATACTAACGTGAAGCCAGCAGACAATCTAACACATGCCCACAGGAGAGGGAGGATTAAGGGAGGATTAAGTGGTGTGCTCCCACTTAATGGGCACAATGTAAAAGTATATGACATAACTTTTGGGAGCAGGACACAACTACCTAACAAATGCAAATATTGTAACCTAGTTGTTTGTACCCTCACACTTGAAATAAAGAAAAAAGAAAATAAATGAGCACATCGTGGGAAAAAAAGCCCAAAAGTACTGTCTGGTGTCAAACAATTGGGTATGTCACCAGTACCTACAACACTGGTACAACAAGGAGAGCCGCTAGGGTCCAGTTATAGCTCTGTAAATATGCTTTGCACCTGGACTGGTTGATTCTCTAGTGAGTACTAAACCAATGAGCTATCTAAGACCAATTCGAGTTTCGTTTTTAACTTTGTTAAAAGAAAAGAAAAGAATTCTTGTCTTTAATGTTTAAATTAACATTCAGTTATCGGGGCCTCTAAGCAATACACATTATTTTACCTACTGTGTGTTCAGAGCAGTCCTGTCAGTGCCAGCATGCAGGCGCACAGAGCATTGTAACCAATAGGTAAATACATGTTCTTTGTGAGTTCAAAGGGGATAATTATGTCAGCTTTAGTGCATTTGTGGGTAAATAGCTAAAAATAATTGAAGTAAAGATGTCAGGAAATATTTAACATCAAATACAAATAATCACAAGATTATGCTAAGAATAATGACCAATAAAACATAATTTTTAGTTTCTCTTGGTAGAGTATTTCATTTTCCCTTTATTTTAAGCATTCCCAGTCTTACACCATACACTACAGAAAAAACTGCTATAATTTTCCTGTCAAAATAGATATTTGCTCTAAAAGACCCTCAAATTATTATTTTTATTTTTACAATTTATCTTTATGCTTTGTACAAACAGAACTCAAATCCTGATACTGGAAATATTTTGGCTTTCTAGAAACACGTAGGACACGCTATATGGGGTGTGCCTACTATTGAAATTCTTTTACAGACACACCCGATCTTGTAATCAAGTTCAATGTTGTCTCTTTGGTTCACCGTACATGTTTTCCAGTGGCTCTGCCATTGGGCCAAATCTTTGTGGGAATTCCTTTTCCTTGTGAATGGCCTTAAACCATGTGGCATATTCAACAAAATATTTGATCTCTTGAGCCTCATGAATATAGGGTGGTTGATTATACTAGATAAGATGGTTTTATTTAAAAAGAAGAGAAAATTGTGAGGTTCCATTTTCTTCTGTAGCTTTTAAATTAGCTTTGAAGGGCTTTGCAGAGAAGTCCCTAAACACTTTTCTAGCCGTGATAGCTTCACTGAAGTCATCTCTGGAGGAGAGTGATTTGAAAGACAAAACGTACTTGAATATGTGAAATGGTGGTGCTGTTAAAGATGTGAGTTCTAAATAGTCAAACGGATTCTGATGGCTTTGGATGTGAAGCAATGCTTGGCACCATAACAGCTATGTTTGGGCAATGATGAAATGTGTCAAGTTAGAGGTCACCAGGGAACTGTCTCACTGAAATCAGTTTCAGGATATTACACTTTCTTCAGTCATTTTCTTTTAAAGTTTTCCTAGAACATTACTCACCAGTGGGTTAATGTTTTTTGCATGCCTAATTATTCTCAGCCTTATTCCAAAAATTATTTGAGGGAATTTTAAAAGTGTAGTTTAATATGAATAACTATCGGTACCATCGGATAGGATAGTACAGCAGGACACGATAGGATAAATAGAAAACAAGGGTGGAAGAGTAACATGCAGACGATATGGAGCTTTTAACCAAACATGTACGAGAAAAGACTCTGCACACCTTTCATACAGGTCAGACTTTCAGCTCTCAGCTTCTTAGTTCCCAAAGCAGAGAGGAAAATGATCTGTGACAAGGATATCTGTGTGAGGGGAGGGAGAGGGAGAGAAGAGGGCAGAGTAGGAGAGGGTGAGACGGGGAGGAGAGGGACGGGGGACGTGGACGGAGAAGGAGCAACAGGGGCATTGTTCAGCCTAACTAGATAAAATTTAACACCTGACTTGGCCTTTGACACAAGCTTTTCATTGCTTTGTGCTGCAGTAAATACAGGGATTTAATACTCAGCTTTCCCCTCTTTTACTAGAAGAGTTCAAAAACATTTGGGATGTAAATAATTGTAACCTACTTCTAGTTCATAAGTGGCTCAAAGGGGTAGGGCGCCAGCCCCATATGTCGGAAGGAGTGGGTTCAAACCCAGCCCCGGCCCAAAACTGCAAAAACAAACAAACAAACAAACAAAAACCCCAGAAAATAGAAACGGAGATAACTGCTATTAGAGGGGTGTCAAAAGGGGGTGAATAAGCCTCACCCAGGTACCATTCACTGCACCTGCACCACACCATTTCATTCATAAGCCCATCTGAAGAGGTGAGCTTCCCATTTTATGGATGAGGATCTTGGGCTCCAGATTTCCTCCTTAACCCCAAATGGCATTTGAACTATGACCTGCTTAACCCTAGCACCAGAATCTATTCTCCACTGACTACGCAGCTTTGGTTCACCCCTCCAAGGGCTTCACTGAAAAACTATCTTAGGTGGCATAATGAAGAGTTATCTTTATTTTAGATTTCCCAAACATCAATTTTTTGTTTTTCACAAAGGCCCAAGATTACTCTGAGCACTCATGTGAGGTTCAACCTTTATGTTAGCCATGTGAACAATTATTTATTCAATAGTTTTTTCATATGAATTCATTTTATTTAAACAGAAAACTTTATACTATTATTAAAAATGTAAAACCGATGTGTTTGCCAGAAATAAAACACGTAGAGAAATAACTATTAAAAGATATTGTGTAGGGCGGCACCTGTGGTGCAAAGGAGTAAGGCGCCGGCCCCATATACCGGAGGTGGGGGTTCAAAACCAGCCCCGGCCAAAAAAAAAAATTTTTTTTTTGAGTACATGCACCTCCTAGGAAGGTCTTAGGGACCAACTGTCTCTCTGATGTAGGGCTGTGAAGTTAGGGGGCTCCTTCGATCTAGGGAGTGTCTTCTGCAAGAGTTCCTGAGGATTACATCCAGGTAAGTCAGTTACAGCAGAGAAATTTGGCACGTGGCAGAGACACAATCTTAGGGAATACAAAACCCGCTCTCTGCCATCAACAATCTGTAGCTGCAGTTTAGGAAGCCTTATTCATTTCAGCTAATTTGTGTAAAAGACCAGTAAAATAAACACAACAAATTCTGCCTTTTCTATGAGAAGAGAACTAATTACTTTCAACTCTTTCTAGCACTACAAAGATTTAAGTGTTCTTTTGAAACTTTGGATTTGGAGGAAGCTAAAACTGAGGACCCGGTGTTTCATTAACGCAGTATTCCCAGCTACTCCAGAGGCTGAAGCAGGAGGACTCCTTGACCAGGAGTTAAAGACAAAGCTGGGCAGCCTGGCACATGGCAAGACTCTCATCCCCCCTGCACACACACACACACACACACGTTTCATTAAAACAAGGAATCTGACATTTAAAACATTTTTGTCAATTTAATCAATATCTTTCTATTTTTTAATGGAAAAACATTTCAAGAAAATCCAAGAGATAATAGCTGGTACTCTCATCTTTGCATTTTTCCTAGGGCCTGGAACACTGTCTTATATAATAAATGTGTCAGAATATTCTGAATGTATTCATCTCCTTACTAAACATCAACTCAGGCTTTATCATGGTTCGTCTTAGAAAGCTACGACTTCCACACAGAGCACTTTGTTATGAAAGGTGTGGACTATATCTTGGACTATGCAAAAGACCTCCAGAAGTTAGGTGGGCTCTATGACTAGTTAGTGGGCTATTATCACATTTGTTCAATGTTCCTATGATGAATTTTATTTTTATTCAATCTCATTTTGGTAGGGAATGACTATTTTCTTATAAAACATGAACATTGAGTAAATGTCTTTCCATGAATAATAATGAATGGTTTAACTTTTGCAAACTTAATAAAACACTTACACCCAGTCACATAGCCATTTTATTAACTCCAAGGACCCATGCCAACCGAGTAGGCATTCCTGCAGTATAAAGTTGAACATTCAAAGCCAAGGAAACATGGATGATTCATATAATTTTGATAATCTGAAGGCACAGTCAGATAATTATCTGTAGAGATAGTTCCATGAAGAGGCCATTATAGATCTTCAATACAGAAAGGAGTGAATACTGAATACTGATACATTTAGAACTCCGTACATTCAATGCTCATTATGACCCTATGAATTTGGGAGGAAACTGAAGTTAAGAAATATAGCCAGGACCACCCAACTTGTAAATGGCAGAGCTGAGATATGGTATTAAGCCTGTGTGACTTCAATGACTGCATCATTTTCTCTTTAAAATAATCACTTGGAATTGTTGGATACTGGCACAACTCCATTTCACCAGTGTATAGGGCTCAACGAAAGTTGTAGCTTATGAAAGAGTCATAGCTTATCAGGTCATGTTATACCAAACAAAATCAAGACTGACTCTCATAAATACTGGGGAGCCTGCAAAATGGTTGTATAATACCAGGAGGAAATTCCTAAGATGGAACTGCCAAACGCTTTACCATTCACCGAAGCATAACTTCAAGTAGTGTGTCCTACAATGGATAATGGGCAGTCTCAGCTGTTGCCAGTGTCACAAATTTGAGCCAAGCTCTCAGTATCTGCACAGTAGTGTCATACATGGCAACAAACTCTTTGATTAGTGCTGGAGACAGTAAGTCACAGGGCAGGGCTCTCCTGTGGTGAGTCTGGATTGAACCACTGGTTTTATACACCTATACAAAACCTTAATCACTCAAACATCATTTATTTGCTCTAAGTGAAAGGACAATCTGCTGTATGTATTTAACATTTTTCTACTTCATTTAAGCAATATTAAACTTCTTTTGTGTTTCTGGTGCTGGAGGAGATGTGAAGATGTGAAGATGAAAGCCATTGTCTACCAGATGTTCAAAATACTGGGACGGGAGGTAGGGGAAAGATTTACATACCCATATAAATCACTGTGAAGCCAGTGCTCCAGAGTTTGCATTTTTGTTTTTTTATTTTCAAAGTAAACAAGACTAAGATCCTGTTTCCAGGTAGATGTTCTAGATATAAACTGAAGAAATAGTTTATCAACTAACTAAATATACATTAGTGTATCAATGGATTATATATCACTTTTTTTTTTTCAGACGCGGTCTCATTCTGTTGCCCCAGGCTGGAGTGCTTGGCATCAGCCTTGCTCACAGCAACCTCAAACTCCTGGGCTCAAGTGATCCTCCTACCTTAGCTTTCTGAGTACCTGGGAGTACAGGAACCTCCCACAATGCCCAGTGAATTTTTTGTTATTTTTAGTAGAGATGGGGTCTTGTTCTTGCTCAGGCTAGTCTCCAACTCCTGAGCTCAAGGTACCCTCCTGCCTCAGTCTACTAGAGTGATAGGATTACAGGGGTGAGCCACTTAGCCCAGCCTCTAAAGATTTTCTTTACAATCCTAGTTATACATCATATTTCCTTAACTGACAATGCAGAGGTAAATTTTATACTAGCAAATGTGAACACACATTCAAAATTACTGAGGGAGGAAGTCAGTGACAGAAATGTGCATTTAGTATGCGAGAGTTTTTGTATTCAGTGTGTTAAATATAATAAATATTGAATCAAATGCAGTGTAGACATTTATATTTATCCTACATATTCAGACCTCAAATAGTCTCTTACATGGATATACTTGTTAAATTTCCTTTTTCTCCTTCTGCTGTATCAGACATTCAGATTTCTGAAATTCTGTATGTTAAAGACAGACCTAAGGAGACATGAGGCTGCCCCAGGGCATGCCCTTCCTTCATTTACCTGCCTTTTGGGACAGTTCTCCTGTACTAACAACGTAAGACAAGTACTTCTTTTTTCTTTTTTTCCTTTTTTAGATACAGTCTCACTCTGTGCCCTGGGTAGAGGAGTGCTATGGCATTATAGCTCACAGCAACCTCAGACTCCTGGCTTCAAAAGATCCTCCTGCCTCAGCCTCCCAAATATCTGGGACTACAGGTGCCTGCCACAATGCCCAGCTAGGTTTTCCATTTTTAGTTTAGATGGTGTCTCACTCTTGCTCAGGCTGGTCTTCAACTTCTGAGCTCACGCAATCCACCTGCCTCTGCCTCCCAGGGTGCTGGGATTACAGGCGAAAGCCAATGCGCCCGGCCTCAGAAGTAGAGTTCTATGTTACAGTGCTAACACATTGCAAGAATTAGTAAATCATTTAAAATCAGGGACTATTTTTTTGTCTTTGTATCTAGACTTGGAGTGGCATATAATAGGAATATAATAAAATTTAACATTAATCATAAATTTTTGTTAACCAAATTCAGGCTTCCATTTCTGGATTGCTCAGCAGTTGTTAATTCCAAGTCATACTTTGTGTTGAATTGTGTTTAGGCCTTCAGTATTAAATGAAATGGTATGAGGAAAGTTTGAAGTATGGGCATGCCACCACTGATATTCACATTAGTTAAAAAGTTCTCCTACTCCTATTAGTTAATAAGCTGCAAATATTACTAATTATTTACCCTGGTGATTGGCTTAACAAAAGCAGAATTAAGAGACTTGGTATTTACTTTTAGATTTTTTTTTTTTTTTTGTGGACAGTCTTGCCGCCCAAGCTGGAGTGCAGTGGTGTGATCATAGATCACTGCAGCCTCTAAATCAAACTCTCAGGCTCAAGTAATTCCCAGCCTCATCCTTCTCAGTAGTTATGGCTACAGGTATGCACCACAGCACTTGGCTAATTTTTAATTGTTTGTAGAGATAGGGTCTTGCTATGTTGCCCAGGCAGTCCTCCCCTCTTGGCTTCCGGGAGTGCTGAGATCATAGATGAGGGCCACTGCACTCTGCTAGATTAAAAAAAATTCAGTTATGTGCAAAGAAGTAAGTTTTTATTGATTCTAGGATTTAAAATAATATATGATACTTTATAAATGTATATAATATAAAAATGGTAAATAAAGAACTGGCTCAGAGGCTCTTAAGCCTATAGCATGGGCTAATCTTTGGTAACTGTAACAGATAAGATGTTTACGCTAAAATGTGGGTGAAGATGGGAAATTTACCCTGTTGGTAAATCTCAGAAAACAATTCTTCAAAAATTAGTCATTCCATAAGTGATTAAAGAATATGAAACTCATATTCAGTAACACTTGCCAGGAGACCAAATATGGTATTTTAATCTCTGCTATGTACTACAATTCTAAAGTATGCACGTGATTTGAATTGTTCACTTTAGAAAGGTAGGAGTTAAAATTCTTTCTGAAGGTTTAATTATCTTATTTTACTAGTATGTATAAGGATTTATTAAACTTTTAAATGTCAGCTTGACATACATGTTGCTCAATAGCTGCCTTTTCCATTCTAAATCTAGTCTTTATGAGGCAGTTCAGAATAACTGTAGCTCTCAAAAGTTATCACAGAAATCAACAGGTATTTCTCCAATGCACATATATTATCACTTCAGTAATTTTACTATTGTTTTCTATTTTTCAAAGTAACTGGAAGGTTTATGCAAGTAAACAAGCCACCCCCCCTTTTTTTGCTGGATACATTTATTGAGACAAAAAACTTTAAAGGACAAAATATTAAGTCTGATGTTTATATATTTTACATTAAGACAGTTGAGAAACACTAAGTTAAAAGTCATTTGCTTTTCTAAAATGTACAAGTGACTTAATTTCATCATCGATCAAGCACTGCAAGTCTAGACAGCAGCAGGTTGTTTCAAGATGCAACAAATATTCTTTGAACACTTCAATAAACACCATGCAAACATTCACTTTAATAATGTTTCCTTTGTTAATGCAAAACTGAGTGCATTTTTTCCCCTTGCTTCTAGCTGAGCCATGACTTGCTGAGTAGCAACAGCAGAGCGCTGAAAGAATTTTTCAACAATTTGCTTGTTCTAATTTACTTTTCAAGGTTGATGATCAGAAACACTATGTTGCTTGCAAAAAGATCTATTTCTATTAATTGGATCCAGTCATCCTCCCTGTTCTCTTCATATTTAACTTCTCTGGCAGCTTTGCCACGTTCAGTTAATTGAATCAGAAGTGCTACCAGCATTCCAGTTCTAGTTGCACACACAAAATGAACTCCTGTGTCTTGTGGACACATCTGTTGCAGCTGTGGAGAAAGCATGTCCACACAGAAGCGACTCATCTATATTTCCATAGTAGGGTGAAGGAAACTTTGCCTTTTACTCTTCACTCTTTCTAGCTAGTAGATCTATGCATTCAACAGCAACCCTCAAAGCATTATCTGTTCAATATTAATATTTTAAACAGAAAGACTTTTTTCTATTTTTATTTTGGATTAGTAGGCTACATTGTTTGCATTTCTAAGGTTAAAGAAATTCTAAAAAAGGACATTTTTTTTGAGCTAGAATACAATCATCATTCATCAACAAGGTCAAGAAATAGAAGTCTTGTGTAATTAAAAAGTTTTTTAAATTCACATAATTTTACATTTGCATATGGAAAAAGGCTCATTTCAAATGTGTAATTTTCTTAAAATGTAGGGGGAAATGAACAAGCTCTCTTTCATTTCTTCAATAAATTTCAAAACTGCTGTTTTCCCAATCTTCCTTCTGTGAGCAAATTTGTGTTACTGCACTTCCAGCATTTAAAAACACTAAACGCAACTATAAAGCCAGCAGAGAAAGGAAACTCCTACTGCAATCACTGGCAAATTAGGAGTTAACAATATAAGTAAACTGGATCACACTTTCTTTGTGACTGGTGTAAATAGGCTATGATTTGAAAAGGGGGAAAAAGAAATCACATGGTTTAAAAACAGTCATTAATTATCTCTTTATTACCTGCAGAGGGCACCCAAATCCCTTGAAGGAAAAAACTTTTATCAGGGATAACTAATTTTTCAATTTTCATTATTATTATTTGGTTTACTAAACAAGTTTTCTTTTCTTCTTCTTTTTTTTTTTTTTTTTTTTTTTTTTACAAAAACCGAGTTTTAAAAGAGGACATTTAAAGGAAACATTTAGACTTTAAATGTTTAATAGATCATGAGATATGTAGATTTTCACACCCTACTGGGAAAAACCAATTCAGCAGGTGGTTTCTGCAGTGGGACATTTGCCCATCTACTCACAAATGGATGCAGAGGCACTGTAACACCACAGTGATTATCAGTTATGCAGGTTGGCCAGGGCCTTAGAGAATTCAACCAGACCTCAGAGCTAACCTGCTAATCAGGTCAGAAACTAGTGATAGATACAGCATTCCACTGCTGTTTTATTATATTAACAATAATGTCACAACCATAAAAAGCTTTCAGCTCCTAAGTTTGAATTGTTTTGTAAGGCTAATCTCATAAGTTTCTTGGCAATTTTCATTTTAATGAATCTCTTCATTACTATTAACTAACATTGTGTTTGGAGGGAAGTATTTGACTGACTTTAAAATATTCCTACTCTGAGATAATGATTTTCTAAGTCAGACGCACTAGCATTGTATACATTACATACACTCACATATCTGTTTTATGTAAATAGCATACTTTTATGCTATTTCATGATGGCATATTTCAAAATATACTGCAACATTTTATTGCCTAAATATGCATGTCTAGTACAGATGTGGTTAATTATCAAAAAAACACTAGTTTCTTAGCAATATAGCCATGGGAACCTGCTCTGTCTTTATAGATCATGCCATATCATGTATTTTTTCTGAGCCTCAATTTTGCTATCGTTAAGAAATCTGCTAATAAAATATACTTAAAAACTGGTTATTGAACTGAAACTAGAGGAGGCTTGTTTGGCACAAACATAAGTTACATATATTGATCTAAAATTACTTCTTTGATGTAAAGACATTTTGCAAACTGCCACTAAAATGAACAATATGCATTAAAATACTTTATTATAATAAAATTAATCACTAATAAAAATATAATCTTTAAAAACGTATTTTGTTACAAATCATTATTTTTTTAAAGATCATAAAATATACCAGAGGACTAAATCCTCTAATTTGACATCTTGAAAGATAAATACAACATTGATAATTGATAATAGTTTTAAAAAGCAAATTCCTTACTAGCATGAAACATACCTTGAATTTTTTCTAAAGATATTGTACAATTTCCATACAATATTTCAAAGTTTAAAATTGTGGGAGAGGAGATAATTAAGACAGAAAAATGTATCATTTGCTTTACTTAAAAAAAATCATTCTCAAAATGAATGTAATTATTTTTACAATAAGAACATAAGCTCCTTTTCCCCAACAAAGGAAAAAGTTAACAAAGCTTTGAAATCAGAGGTCTGAATACGGATAATTGTGTATTACAACCTGTCTTCCCCGGGTAGATTTCTTCACTACATAGCATTTTCTAGTGATGGAAGTGGTGGTGATGGAAGGGAAAAGGTGAGAGGAAACCATGCAATTTAATAAAATAGAAGCATTTTCTCAGCCTAAGTTGTAGCCCTGCTTTAATTTTTGGGTTATCTCAGGGGCAATACATATATACTCTGGTGCATGAAACAAAACTTGAAGCTATCCTCAGAATGTAGTCTTTGTTTCTCCTTTCTTCAAAGCCCGAGTTTCCCAGTATCATTGTCAGGAAAAGCAAAAAGAAATGTTTGTTCTATTACGTAAGAAATAAACTTCATTTGGTATTCAATTGACTTTCTAACTTAGCAGACAGGACTTTACATCTTCAAATACTGAAAATAAATTGCATTCTTGGCCCTTGCTTTAAAAGGTTATAAAGAATAAATGCACACCCTGGTAGTGTTCTAGTGATCTCCCTAATCTCAGTTGCACTTTGTCAGAACGAGGTAACTGGTAGTTAAGTGAAATACCCTAGATCAAAGGGGGATTAATCACCAACTGAATCCTTGCTGAATAAACCTGTCATTCAAGAAAATTATTTCCACTGAACTTAGCAGAGGATTGAAGGTATTTGCATAACAGGGACCCACGTACTTCAGCCAGGTTAAAAGGTTCAGAATTCATCCCATGTTTAGCTTTTTGCCTCCTTTTCCTTTCGGCAGCCTGATACAATGGTTTCTAATCTGATAATACAGCTAACTATCTAAATGATGTCAGAACAGGAAAGTATTGCAAAGTTTGGATGAGGGATGGATCAATTTCACTTTCAGTAACTACTAAATCTGATTTGTTGGAATTTAAGATGTAATCCTAAAAAAGTCCCTTAAACCTGAGGCCTGTTTATTAACATCCCTGTTTTGACCCCTGTCTAGGAACAACCATCTTGCTGCGGGGCAGCAGTCCCCGAAGAGGTTCTGGATGATAATTCCACCCACCCAGCTCCTAGGGGTAGTGTAGGAGTCTGAATCTATCAATGTCTATCAAGTTTTTGAAACACTGTAACAAAAATTAGAAGAAAAATATTAACAGTTCTTGCTATGTATAAAATATCTTAAACCTTAAATCATGCATTGTACATATAAAGTCATAATAATTTTAACATAAGAGAAATACTGAGTTGTTTGAAAACTTATTTTATAGGACAGACTAATGTTTATTAAAAACATTTTTTATAACTCTCATAAAAATTCCTTAGTAAATTCCTACTTGCTTCAAACTTGACATTTGAATCAATTATTTAAAGAGTAAAAAATGATACTACTAAAAAATGCTACTACTTACTTACAAAATGTAAGGGTATATTGCTTAACTACTATCTATATTGCTGACTTTTAAAAACTTCAAAAAATACTGTTTAGTAAAAAAATGGAGAAAAGAAGGGTTTTTATCAAAATCATGAACCATCTTTTCTGGAGTTTATTCTCAGAAATTTAAACACTTTTTTTTTAACCTTTTGTTTGGGTCTACTTTAGAATAATTACCCATATATCATAGACATCAGATTTCATAATCATATTTTAGCACTAAAAAGGAATTTAGCAATTTTGCATCTAGAATAGTCTGACACCACCCAAATCTTTCACTGGAAGTAGTTGCTCATATTCACTGAAAAGGAAAAGCATCTTTCAAGTTAAAAAATGCAAAGAATAGTTATCAAAGAAAATGAATAAAATCCATAGTGAGATAATTTTTTAGAAAATGATTGAAGTTTTAACCCAAGAAAGGACTCTTAGAGTGTCTTATAGCTTAGAATAAGAACATGTCAATCATGATTAAGCTTCTGCAATCGGAATCCCTTTGAAATGCAGCTGTTTCTTCTTTAATTGTGGCAGCGGACTCTGAAGAAAAGAGAGAGGTCCAGCCTTAAAGATGAGTAAGGAATACAAAATAGCTCAGGATTAGTTGTGGAGTTCAAAGGTCGCTAATTACACTAAGGAGTTCCCAGACACAGGGAAAACATTAAACAGGTCACCTACCAAACGGGAAACAGACTTTGTCTTCAGAAATTATCCTGAAGTGACAGGTTTCTAGACAAAATCAAAAGTATCGCACTGTGCCGAGCTGACTCAACGGGACAAAAACCTGAGTCGCTTTAGTTCTGTGGCGTTATGTCAGACTAAAATGGCAACAGATGGCATCAGGTTCCCTATCATCTCATCACTTTTCCAGGATGCCCAAGATTTTCCTCAGGTTTCTAGAAATGTCAACTCAGAGTCACTGCTTTTTCTGTTTATAAAGGAAGTTTTCCTAGGGGATTGTTATATCAAAACTCTGCCTACTTAACTAAATGAATGCCTCTGGCTTACCTTTGTGTATCTGGTAAACATTTGTATGACGTTTTCCACACTGCTCCATTAATATTTATATAACATATTAAGTGAAACATTAAGCTTTGTGTTTAAGAGAGATCAAATAATTTATGGGGAATGACATTTTCTTCTTTCATAAGGAAAGTTTTTACTACTGATTATCTATGTTAAGTGGGAATAACAAGTTAAAGTCCTGGTCAGGCAGTTATTCTCTTTTCTTTGTTAGTTGGAATAATTTTGAACATAGAACCCATGCCATGATAATGCTTTGAAGAAAATGAGAGTCTATAATGAGTAGGATTGACTTTCATTAAAAAAATCATATTTTAAATCCAAAATTTATATGCACTATCCCTTCAAACTATCATAGCCCTCTCTTATGGAGTTAGCAGCCTTTCCAGAGCTTTTCCTTAAGAGATGCATTAAATAACAAAACTTAAGAAATAACTGAATTGAATATTAATCTGTAGTACATATTTTTAATAACACTTCTGAATTCTGTTATGAAAAGAACTTTCACATGAATTAAAGTTTGAGGATCTTGAGATTTCATCTTTTCTTACATGGCCACTTAAAGTCCACCTTGACAATGAACTGCTCTGAAAACAGACTGTGATGTATAATTGTAGAAACAGAATGGAGTATGACTAGACAGTTTTTGAAGAAATCAACAGAATGGTAATAAGAAAGTGAGAGTGATACATTTAATGAGATAGGCTACATGAGACCAAAATAAGATTAAACGATACTCTTTACACATAGAATGGCTTTTGAATTTTTACCTGAATTCCTTATTAGATTTTAATTTAATAAAATAGAAAAGCAATAGACCTAAATCATCTTTAAAAATTTGGCTGGAGGCATTAAATGATCACAAAACACTATGTTCATCTCCTGAAGGTATCTCATCCATCTTAATATGTGGACTGACATTTTACAGAAAATGTTATTATAGTAGATTAACAAAGTTATTTAGAAAATAGCTCTAGAATAAACACCTTAAAAATAAGTATGCAGATTCTTCCTTAGTAAATAGGATAGTGCTAAGAGCAGTACTATTTAAACAATTTTCCTTTGTCTTCACTGCTGTTTAAGAAATTTATAGTTGTTTCTAACATGGTATTCTGTAACAAGATGATGTACTTGGTAGGAGTACTAGTACTTAGTGCTTAGTACTTAGGTTTAGAGAAACAAACAATTCTTACTTGCATGTCACCTACAATCCATTAAGAGTGGCTACCTGAATCTCTGCACTGAGGAGGAGCCTGACCACTTATCCAGGAAGATCAGTATAGAAAAACAGCTGTGACTGACTAGCAATGTTTGGCACAGGGGCAGAAAGAAACAGTGGCAGAGTGACCCAGGACTAGTTTAAACAAATCAAAGTGAATCACTAGTTTTCTGTTCTGAATTATATACATTGGCATAAAAAAGAGAGAGTAAAAAAAATTGGAGACTTTCATTAGCCTTTAAAATTTTTTTTAACTGTGTCAGACTGTAAACATTTATTCTTTTCATAATTAAATCATTCAACGATTTTTTTCACTTGTAGGTTATAAGCATCCACACTTTTAAAAATATAAAATTGTGATTTCATTTAAGCTATTACATAAATCCCATTTAAACACGAGAAAATTATAGTAATGATCATCCATATGTTATTGGAGCAGGGGCTTTAGAATTCCAGATATAATAATCAGAAGAAATTAGTTTCCGGTCTACAAAAAAGAAAAAGAAAAAGAAAAAGAAATTATTAAGATTCTTTCACTTTAGTGAAAATTCAATGAGAGTGCAAAATCATGCTTTTTGAAAATTGTGGAATGTAATCATTTCAAGGCAATGCTTTGAAATATTCATTCACTTTATGGAGGCTTTATTATAACTTTTACCACTTTATAAATATGGGCTCATGAAATATCTGAACTCTCTAACTTTGAGCTTGTATGAAATATACCTCATTTATGCCAAATATGACAATTTTATCCTCACATTTTCTCTAAATTCTGTTTCTTGTGGGCCATTACTTTAACTACAAAAACATCAGCAATTTTTCTTTTTTAGAGACAGAGTCTCATTTTGTCACCCTCGGTAGAGTGCCATGGTGTCACAGTTCACAGCAACCTGCAGTTCTTGGGCTTAGGTGATTCTCCTGCCTCAGCCTCCCGAGTAGCTGGGACTATAAGTGCCCACCACAATGCCCGGCTATTTTTTTGTTGCACTTTGGCTGGGGCCAGGTTTGAACCTGCCACCCTCAGTATATGGGGCCGGCACCCTACCCACTGAGCCACAGGTGCCGCCTGACAATTTTTTTTATTGGTTTCCCTTCTGTAACTTTTCAGCAGAGTCCTGATTCTGGTCTTGGTATTCTTTACCCATTCAAAGTGCCAGAGAGATAAATCAATACCCAACTTTTGAGCAACATTCTAAATAGGTTGCTTTACTGTTTAATAATAATAGCTCTGCTGAAATTTAAGCCTTTTTAAAAATAGCTTTATAAAAAAATAAAAATAGCTTTATAATTTGGACAAATGATGACGTCTTTGAAGTAAAGTTTTCTGATTTATGAAACTGAGAAAATAATGTTCACTTGGAGTTGGACTCATGTAGATTCTTAGATTTATATATATATCACACTAAAGATCTAATTCAGCCTTTTCTACCTTTCTTCTTCATGCCCTTCCTCTTAATTAAAAGAACGCAGAATATACTGTCTTTCTTTTTCTTGAAGTTTGGATACCTAGTAACATTGATAGGCAACAGGGCATTCTGTTAAGCCAGTGCTTCTCAACCTTCCTAATGTCGCAACCCTTTAATACAGAAAACCCTTTTGTGACCCACAGGGTGAGAACCGCTATGTTAAGCAGAGACGTTCTAGGGCCAAATTGCTTGAGTTTGATTTGTAGTCTTGCCAGTTACTAGCTACGAGGCCCTAATCTCTCTGTTCCATTTGTGTCCCCACCTGTAAAATGGAGATAACAACACCTACACGAGTTGCTCTGCAGATTAATGAGTTAATATACATAGAACATTTAGAATGGTGCCTGGCACACAGTACGCAATAAACATTAGCCATTATTATTTAAATTAGCATAATCACTTAATTATTTTTAGAACTAAGTTGTACATTGTGAATATAGATTTTTTTTATATCAAGATGATGGCAAAATTGGGGTGGTGACTGTGGCTCAGTGGGTAGGACACCGGCCCCATATACCAACGGTGGCAGGTTCAAACCCAGTCCTGGCCAAACTGCAACAAAAAAATAGTCAGGCATTCTGGCAGGTACCTGTAGTCCCCGCTACTCAGGAGGCTGAGGCAAGAGAATTGCTTAAGCCCAAGAGTTTGAGGTTGCTGTGAGCTGTGACACCACAGCACTCTACTGAGGGTGATAAAGTAAGACTTTGTCTCTAAAAAAAAAAGATGATGGCAAAATAAGGGATTTTACACAGTTGTACAAACTGGCAGCCACATTCTGAAACTGATAGAGGAAAGAAACAAAAGACTAGTCATAATAATTCATTTAAAATGAGCTCTTTCATTCAACATATTTTATCTCAAGAAGCAAGTGTATTACTGAGACTTTTCATCCTATATCATGCTTTCTGAAAACATAGTATGTTAGCTAGTAATACTTAAAATATTTTAGGTATGACCTAAAGAGACAACATATCTAAAATATTGATAGACAAGCTACAATATTGGTCTGTTTTCATTTAGTATTCTATAGATATAATTTAAAATATTAGTCTGTTTACTTACACAACAAGCACTGATTTGTCTACCGTAACTGCATACAACAAATACATTATAAAGAAAACACTGAGAAATCCTAGGAAGGAAGTAAATGATACTGTCTTACTCTGTTTACATTACACAGAACTTACTATTGCCATTCCCAAGTAATTGCTTAGAATTCTACAGTTCTGAGTCCTGTAAATCTCTCAAAATAGTCACGTATAGGGTCTTGATTCTTCCTATTTAATGGACACTAATCATTAAAGAAATACTTATCTAAATGTAATAATAGTTTTTATAATTGGGATTATTCTCATCTATATATATAAAATAGATTTATTCTCCTTAACGTATGAGACAAAAAGTTTCTGCTTAAATTTAGCTAAATCTGCCTCATTCTAGCTACTTCTTTATGTATATTTGATCTTAATGAAATAATTTTGAATCCATCTAAAAGTTTTTGTTTCCCTCTATTTTGTTTCTCTCTTTCTCTTTTCTCTCTCTCTTGCACACGCGTGCACACACACACACACACACACATTTTAACCAACCAATAAACACAGTGAAGACAGAAAGGTCTTTTTATTGCCCTGCTATTGGTAGAATAAAGATAGCATTAAGTAATGCCTATTGATTACATTTGCTAAAAATACTGTACATTTTAAAATAATGATCATATCTAACATCTCTTGAATCCATACTATATGCTAACCATCATGTGAAGTGCATACAATATCATCTTTTTCAAATCTCATAACAATCCTGATGTAAAGAATATTATTACTTCTATTAGTATTTTATAGATAAGACAACTAAAAATTCAGGAGGTTCATTAACTTGCCCAAAGTTACACAGCTAATAAGATGTTTGAGCCAGACTCAAACTCCTGTCTATCCAGCACCAATGTTCCTGTAAAACAACTCTACATAAAAGAGGTTTATTATACCAGAGGAAAACAAATCCAGTTTTATACTAAAGCTCACCTCTATCTTAATCCTTGCTCTCTCAGACCAGAGAGCAATGTAAAGTGTACCAACTGTTATGCAGTGTAAAATCAGGCCAGAATTTGATAAATTGAAATTATTTTCCAATCTGTAAGTTCAATTATATTATAATTTTACCTTGGTAATAATTGCATAACACCATTTTAATTCCCTTAATTTAGGCTGAATTTCTGTAACTTACGTGCACTTATTTTTGGTTTTCCTGATGCAAAAACTTGAACTGAATGTTGATCTGCGTAACACCCAGTGAGTGTATAATCTAAGATCTTAAAATGAAGCTAGAAAAAGGAGAGAAATGTTATTAAGTTGAGGTGATTATGTAAAAAAGATGGTTACATTTTTTTCCCTTGATATGATTTTTTAGGCAATTTATCTCACATAGCTCACAAAATAAAACCCTCAAGTATTAAACTTGAATTGTCTGTGTATGCATGGACATATATCATATACACAGACACACTTTCCTACCCTTTGCCTTAGGGCCATTTCTTTTTAAGTTCATAATTATGAAGTACTTAACACTTGCAAGGTATCCCCATTTTACAAATGTGGGAATGGAGGTTAGAAGACTGCAGCAGAGAGCATCCCTGCATGGCAGCAGCAGAGCTGGCGCCCCTCCCTGTGCTGCCTGGTGCACTGCACCTTCTCTTTTATCCCTGGAGCTAAGTGGTTATGATACACCTCAGATCACAATTCTTCCATTGACAGGAATAGAACCTAATATCTAGCAAAATACAAGCAATGCAACTAATAAAACAGGAAAGATGAGGTTATCTTGTGTTTGATAAGAATGAACTGCTTTAATTTTCTAGAAGAATGAAATTTAACTTTTATAGACCCAAGCTTAGAAACTACCCCTTCCCTCACCTAGAAAACTTTTCTAAAACATTCCACAGTTCTTGAATTTCATTGACAACGTGGGGTTATCACTATAAACCAGTTATTATATTGCTCTGTAACAGACTGAGCCATTAGTTCCTCCTCTGAAAGTAGTCACAGGTGCCTCTGGTTACAATAACATGCACAAGAACTATGAAAAGTTCTGCTTTATGGAGCTCCAGTCTCCTTTTGCTGTGGTCCTCATATCTGCTGCTAAATGCTCCTGATTTAGGAACATCTGGGTTATCTTCTCTATATTGTTTTTCCTATTTCTCTTCCCTACAAAATTTTCCCATTTCTTAACTTTCTTCCTTAACTGCCAAACTACCTTATCACAGACATAGGATGTGATTTAGAATGTGACATAACTTTCAGATCTCAGCAATTTTTTTTCTTGTTGAAACTCAAATTATCTCTGATAGTAAAGGGCTCTTGCTTGCATGTTTGGTATAATTATGAATGCTAAAAGTTAAGACAGTTGATTTCCACATGACCGAGTCATGTAAAGCTCATTTAGTCAATCAATGAACACAAACATGTAAATCCATGCCATTGATGAGACTGTAACTGGTTAGGGCTCAGGATTTCCAACCTGCGGTTCCTGGGCCACATGCTGATTATTTGAGGGATGTTTTGCTTATCTGTGGTATCAGATACTGTGAAAAGTACGCATAGACCTTTTTTTTTTTTGCCATCAGGTTTCCTTAGTGTTTGTGTATTTAATGTGTGGCCCAAAGCAAATCTTATTTTTCCAAGTTTTGGCAGAGAAACAAAAAGGTTGGACACCCCTGGTTAGGTAATGAAAACGAATAGAAAAATCACAATTTCGTCCTTTGAAGGACATACAATGTGATAACACCTCACATTTTTTCCTGAAAGCTACTAGAAGTAGGAATTTTTTTTTTCTTTTTCTTTTTTTTTTTTTTTGAGACAGAGCCTCAAGTTATCATCCTGGGTAGAGTGCCGTGGCATTACAGCTCACAGCAACATCAAACTCCTGGCCATGAGCGATTCTCTTGCCTCAGCCTCCCAAGTAGCTGGGAATACAGGTGCCTGCCACAATGCCTGGCTATTTTTTGGTTGTAGTTGTCATGTTGTTTGGCATGCCTGGGCTGGGTTCGAACCTACCAGCTCTGGTGTATGTGGCTGGCGCCTTTGCTGCTTGAGCTACAGGTGCCACCCTTGGAATTTTTATAATAATACTTGAAACAAAGATGTACACATAGGTGAAACCAAGATAGAAAAAATGGACTATCACCTGTGTACTTCTGATTTTACTACCATTTCCTTTAAAGAATCTCTACATACAGATTGCAATCTTCTCTCTCTTTTTTTTAGAGATAGAGTCTCATTTTATCATCCTTGGTAGAGTACTCTGGCATCACAGCTCACAGCAACCTCCAGCGTCTGGGCTTAGGCGATTCTCTTGCCTCAGCCTCCTGAGTAGCTCGGACTACAGGTGCTTGCCACAACACTCAGCTATTTTTTTTTTTTTTATTGCAGTTTGGCTGGGGCTGGGTTTGAACCCACTACCCTCAATAAATGGGGCTGGCACCCTACTCACTGAGCCACAGGCGCTGCCCAATCTTCTCTATTTTTTTTAACTACCATTCTATTTAGGTTTTCCTGCTATCTTTCTAATAACTCCTTCAATTCTCTCATTGATTTTTCTGAATGTTCCCCATGTTTTCTATTATCTTTCCCTGAACTTATTCTACTACTTCAACTATTTCATCAGCGGATAACTCCTAATTCTTTAGATACAGCTGAGCTCTTGCTTTAGATTTTTCGCTACCCAGTGGAGACTTACAAAGCGATATGTTGCTATTACCAGCAACAAATACAATATGAACAACATTCCCTCCCAACTTTCTCCATATCAGTATTTTCTTTTAAGCGTATTTATCCACTCAGCAAATATTTATGTGCTAGGTACTGGACTACATGTTTTAGATAAAACAATGAATGAATGAGATCCACATGTCTCCACCCTCTTAGAACTGTAAGTCTGGTTTAGGTTACATATTTTTTGGAAGAACACCATCTTATAATTGAATTATTTTTTCCCTTTACTTAGGCAGTGGGCGAGGCATTACTTTTATCATGGCTCTTCCTGCAGTCCCTTCTCTTTCTCTCTTCTTTTATCTTTCTAGCTCAGCTTTATTAACTTACTATTACCCTGCATCTGGAATATTAATATATGGCCATAAAATACTTTCTTTGCCTACAGTTTTTTTACTTACCTTCCTCACATCCACTCCAAATTGATATTCATAATGTGTCACTTGTTGAAAAACTACTTTGGAATTGATATTCATAATGTATCACTTGGTGAAAAACTACTCATAAAAGTACAGTATCAACCAAAGGAAAAGTCAGATTCAAACCTTCTATAATGTCCAAACCAAAATTACTTAACCAGCTTCACACAGTATTACAGTTTCTAATACTGGCTCCTAAGCAGGATTTGTTTGTCCTCCTTCACTTTTTAAAGTCATTTCTTTATGTAAACAAATGTGGGTCAATCTTTGACTCATGCTTATCTAGACCTTGGAGTTTTGCTTAAACTCCATCTCCACTATAAAGCTTACCTTGACCACTTGGGCTTGAACTGCTTACTCATTCCTTGAAACACCAAAAGCAACTTAATTACTGATAAGCGTCATTAAAAAAAATTCCTAGAGGGCAAGACTAAATCTCATATTTTTTGTATACAAATCTTGAATTTGTTAAGTAAGAGCTAGGTAGAATTAACTAGGTTAAGTTGGGCTGTTTAGGTTATACTTCCCTGTTTCTCTTAATTTTTTTTTTTTTTTTAAACTGGGTTTCACTATGTTGCCCAGGCTGGAATATAGTAGCTATTCACAGGCACAATCACAGTGTATTATAGCCTTGAACTCCTGGAATCAAGCAATCCTACCACCTCTGCCTCCTGTGTAGTTGGGACTATAGGTATGTGCCACTGTGCCTGGCTCCCTTACAATTTTTAAGTATTAAGTGAAATAGAAAAGTAACTAAAACTAAACAAACCCTAAAAGGACTTAGCCTGGACAAAAAGTATAAAATGTCTCCCATATTGGTGGAAAACATTAAAAATCAGCTAGGTACATGTAGTTTAGAAACAAAGGAAGGGGTTCTACTGTAGTGAGTCACATAAATATGTTTACCTTTACATAGGCTGTGCCACTAATACAAATTGGGTCAAATGGCTGCTTCTCATGGCTCTTTCTTCCAAAAGTTACAGTCCCAGAAAGATTAATTTCCATTGATTTTGGAAACTTTTGTCCTAAAAACACAAATATACCAAAGAACAATTCTAAATTAAGTAGATTCTACAGTAAATTAAAAAAAAAAAAAACTAACACAGCTTGGTGTTTATACCTTCACATAAATCTGAAATTAAAAAAAAAACAACCCAACATACAAAACCTTGCTCACCAATAATCCAGATCAGCAAGCCTTTTTCTCGAAATACTTCAAGCTGGCCAAAACTAACCTTGTATTCCAAATGCGTAACTGGACCTCTTCAAAATAGGACCAAATAGAAAAAAATGATCACAGATTAACAGTTTTAAAAGACTTATGTTAAATCTTGTTACTGTTACTTAATGCAAGAAGAGCATAACAGCAGATCTGTATTCAAGTTTACAAACCAGAACAAATAATGAATATTAAATCTTGAGAAACACCAGAAACCACATAAACATTTTTGGTGATGATATATATTTCATTATTAATCCTAAAGACAACTAAAAAATCATACAGAATGATTAATATAGTCATATAGGTTGACATAACATTAAAACTATGATTTTACTATACATTTACGTATCTCTTAAAAAGAAATATGCTGCACAATAAACTTAAAAGTAAAAGATGCATAAGTAATCTTATAATTCACAAGGCTGTTGATAGTTGGGCTTGACTAGAAATAAAGCCAGGAGTAAAATAATCTCTGAGAAAGCTACACTGGCTTTAAGTGCAAGTTTAAAGAGAAAAAAGAAGACATACAGTAAAGAGATCATCCTTAAGACTATGTTTTAGTTCAGAATCAGCATTCATTTGAATAACATAAAATTATTTCGAGCTTAAAATAAGATGAAAAACAATAACTTACGGTCAGGTAGTGGGAATGTATTAAGGAAGACAGCCAGCATGGCATCATGTCACTTTATACCTACCTATTATAAAAAGGTATATGTGCTTCACAGAATTCAAAATTATTTTTCACACTTTCATGAAGTTTTAAAGTAACTGTTATTCTTAGCTGTGTTACTTCTTCTTTCACTTGATAAAAACCCAAGATTGGAGGGACAGGGACCTGAAAACAAACATAAACAACTTTCATATACTTCTTAAGTTAATGGGTCTACAGTAGCAATGGTGATCGAGAAAAATCCCTACAGTGATAACAGTCATTATACTCTGATGGATCGGCATTTCTTCCCAGGGCAGGGATTCTTCTTTCTTTTTTGTGTTCTCAGAGCTGGGAAAAGTACTTTATAAAGGCATACAATACAGTCTGGTTGCTACTCTTGCTTTTCTAGGACCCCCTCCTCCAGGTTCTCTGACATGCACTAGACATACTGATCACTGCCACCCTGCCCATAGTTGCTGCTGCTCCATTTTTACCTGTGATTCCCTCATTCCCCCCAGCTCAGCTGACTGAAGGGGAAACAATCAGTAGGCTGGGATCAGTCAATCGTTCTTTCTGATATAGCTGAAGTAAGACAGAGACTCATACAGTGTAGGTCCTAGAGCTACAAGGTCCTGACTAAGCAGAGGAAGCCAGTGGAAAGGGGCGAATAAGGAGCAGAGAAGAGGTAGACAGTGTGGACCCTGAGTATAGAGTAATTTTAATTTTCTGTTTCTAGTCCTAGTACCAACAACCTGAGTCTACTTCTTTTCTTTTTTTTTTTTTTTTGAGACAGAGTTTCACTCTGTCACCTAGAGTAGAGTGCTGTGATGTCATAGCTCACAGCAACCCCACGCTCCTGGATTCAAGAGATCCTTCTGCCTCAGCCTTCTAAGTTGCTGGGACTACAGGCACCTGCTGTAACCCCCTGGCTAATTTTTTTCTATTTTTAGTAGAGATTGGATCCTGCTCTTGCTCAGGCTTGTCTCAAACTTGTGGTAATCCAAATGCCTTGGCCTCCTAGAGTGCTGGGATTACAGGCGTGAGCCACTGCACCCAGCTCTTAGATCTTCATTTTCATTCATCAATTATTGCCTGGTATATAACTCGGGGAATGTTCTTGTTTGCACCAACAGTGCAAATGCTTTGCTTATCAACAGTACTAACAAGGATTAGCAAAGTCTCAATGTCCTAGGGTGCTCACCTGGGAAGTGTAGTAGCACAAGTTGAATGACTCTAAAGGTGGAGTGAATGGGAATTTGTAAGGCCCACTGAATGCAGAATCATCCATTTCATCAGTGCTACTAGAAGTCAGAATGGCTGAGTCAAGAGAAGTCACACAAGGATGAACTAGAACATCTTGAAGTGGCGATCCATTGGTGGGAAGACTCAAGCTGATGGTAACATTCGGCATGATTCCTTCCAGATCACACTACAATACAAACAAGAGCAGGTATTATCAAAATTGCTGAAGCAAATATCTGATCAGGGCTTTTCCGAATTTATCAGTCATTTTCCTAAACCTAAACAATACCTAGAGTGAAACCTCACTTTTCTCTCTAGGTACTGTTCTCCTTGCTTTCTATGTTCTTATTTATGGTTTATCACGTTCTCAGTCACCCAGTACCCTAGAGAGCCTTCATTGACTCCTCTGTTTACCCCTAAAACTCTTTAAAGGTGTTTTAAATCCCTTGACTTCCCTTCGACCACACTGGTAGGCCCTTACGGTGTCTGTCACAGCCCTCTAAGCATATCCAGACTTACTTTCCTCTAATCAGTCTACATTCTATCAATGTCAGAATTACCTTAATGAAACATAATTTTTGTTATATTGTGTCCATGCTCACATCCTTTCAATAGTTCTCTTTTGGGCATGTATGTTTTACTTTTTAAGCCCCCCATTTTATTTTTTGGAGGTAGAGTCTCAAGTTGTGGCCCTGGGTAGAGTGCCGTGGCATCATCATAGCTCATAGCAACCTCCAACTCTTGGGCTCAAGTGATCCTCTTGCTTCAGTTTTTCTTTTTAGTAGAGACAAGGTCTAGCTCTTGTTCAGGCTGGTCTCGAACTTGTGAGCTCAAGCAATCCACCTACCTTGGCCTCCCAGAGTGCTGGGATTACAGGTGTGAGCCACTGCACCTGGCCACTTTTTAAGCCTTTCATTGTTTGGCTCTCATCTACCTCAACCGTTTTTTATTTTGCAATTTATACCACATAGTGGATTCTTACATTTCCCTAAATAAATCGTAGTCTTATACCTCCAGGTATGCTCTTCTTTTCTCTCTGTAAACTTTTGTTCTTCACGTCTTAGCTCATTTGACAGTTTGGGGTGTGTGTGTGTGTGAAGCCTTGTCATCTCTATAAACATTCCTTTGTAGAGAAACTCAGGATCTTCCTTCCTATGTGGCTTGGGTTAATTTGCCTAAGGTAGGTACTCATGAGATTCAAAAGAGAGAAGGGAAAGGGAAGCCAGATATCACAGCGTCACAGACTTGTCCCAGAGCTTCTACTTTAAGTCTGTGGAGGCAAGATGTGGTACTTTCACAAACCTGTCTGTGAATTCCCACTTTGAGGTTTTAAAAACAGATGCAGCAGCTTCTCAGACTTCTCTGTGAACTCTGGTTTCTAATCTACTCCAGTCTCTAGACTGACATAATTAGTGACTGTTTCTGGGAAGCTGCAGCTAGATCATCAGAGACTCATCCCTCCCCAACACCTCATGAAGAAGCCCTAATTACTATATTAAATACCTTTATTGCCATACATTTTTTTGTTTGTTTTTCTTGCCAGGGCAGCACAGCTCACAGAATCCTCTAATTCTTGTGCTTAAGGGATTCTCTTGCCTCAGCCTCCTAAGTAGCTGGGACTACAGGCACCCACCACAATGCCAGACTTTTTTTTTTAGTTGCAGTTGTTGTTGCTGTTTAGCAGGCCCAGGCTGGGTTTGAACTCGCCTGCCTCAGCATATGTATATGACCAGCGCCCTAACCGCTGAGCACAGATGCTGAGCCTATTGCCATAAATTTATTTCTTTTTAGAGACAAGGTTTTGCTAGGTTGTTTCAAAAGTTTTGTCCGTCTTTATGAGTCTACTTTAAACTGTAATATCTCAGTGAATATTTATTCAATTTAATCGAAATAAGCGCCATTTGAATCAGTGCACTTTTGCCAATGTAACATAAGTCGATTAATTCTGTCGGCATAAAAATTGGGTGCTCAGGATTCGATGAAGTCAACAAAGGCCGTTTTTGCTAGGTCCTGATTGGCAAAGGTTCTACCGGTGACAAAGTTATCGAAGTGCTTGAAAAGATGGTAGTCGGTTGGCGAGAGGTCTGGGGAGTATGGTGGGTGGGGCAAAACTTTGATGCTCAATTCCTTTAATTTTCGGACGGTGATTTGTGAGACGTGCGGCCGGGCGTTGTCGTGGAGCAGGATCGAATCTCTTCTGTTGACCAGTGCTGGCTGCTGCTGATGCAATTTTTGGTACATTTCATCAATTTCCTCGCAATAGGACTCTGGTGTGATGGTTTGGCCTGGTTGCAGAAAGTTATAGTGAATCACACCAGCCGCTGACCACCATGCTAGTTTGAAACTAGCATGAGGCCTAGATACAGTAACCATGATCTTTTTTTGGTGGGGTTTCGCCTTTGGGAAGTGCCTCGGTGGCTCATCGGTGTCCAACCACTGTGCTGAATGTTTCCTATAGTCATAGGGAATCCACTCTTCATCACACGTGATGATCTGATCCAAAAAAGGATCATTTTGGTTGCACAAAAGCAATGAAGAACAAACCTCGAAACGTGACAATTTCTGCCAATCGTTTAAATCGTGGGGCACCCACTTTTCGAGCTTTTTGACCTTTCCAATATGTTTTAAACCATCAAAAACCACATGGGAGCTGACACCCAGTTCTTC
>CAUYPK010137253.1:0-17519 GCA_963574355.1 Loris lydekkerianus
TTTAAACAGGGGGCCAATTCACTGTCCCTCAGACCATTGGAGGGCCGGACTATAGTTTAAACAAAAAACTATAAACAAATTCCTATGCACACTGCACATACTTTATTTTGAAGTAAAAAAAAAAAAACAACAAAAAAAAAAAAACGGGAACAAATACAATTCACACCACTTCATGTGGCCTGTGGGCCGCAGTTTGAGGACGCCTGCTCTAAGAGTTTGAGTAATTTCAGATCACACAGCAAGCAGCAGACAGACCCAAAAATCAAACCCAGGTCTATATGGTTCCAAATCTAATGCCATTGCCCTTATATCTCACTTCTGCCAAGGCTGTTGGCAGTAGTTACTATGCTGTAGAGGTTCTCTTGACTCTTACTACTCTGGCAATAGTTGGAGGAGGAATGGTGAATATTAACTGTTCTAGATAGCCCTTCCAAAACAAAGGATTCACTTCCCTATGCTCACTAATTAACCTGTTGGAAACTAGGAGTGATTCGATTTCAGTTTGACAGAGATAAATAAATGTCCCAACTGTATGTCTCTTGATTTAGCAGACTGCCCAATCTTAGCTTTAAAATAGTTTGTTTTTATTTTTTTGGAATATGTTTGAAAAAGTAAAAGGGAATTAGAAAATCTAAAATATCCACAAAATACTTACATAAATAGCATTATCATTGAACTTGAATAAGAAATAGTAAATTGAACAAAATATTAAAATAGCCAAAAATGTGACTATTCTAGCAGATCCCAAGAATACATGCATGTTCATCCTACTCTGCTTTCAAGATGAAATTGAAGATAGAAGTCTTCAGTGATAAACAAGGTCACTCTTGACTTTGGTAGAGATTGTAGGGTGAAAGAGTGAAGAAATACATCTGAAGCTGGACTGGCTAAATCCTCTATTCAATTGGGACCCACTTTCACATAACATACTTGCACATATACCATTATTATATTTAATCTTTCATAAATCAGTGAAATCAATGTATTATCTTCATTTTTCTAAAGACAAAATAGGCTCTGAAGTTAAGAGGTCCAAGGTTGATAAGCCTGAGAGAGGCAGAGCCTAGATCTGATAACTTTAATTCCCATACTGTGTTCTTGACTTCTATATGAATTCTAATTTGAATAAAAGTTTCTCACCTAGAATTTAGATAAAAGTGGCAAAAGCAGGCTTCTGCCTAGCAAAATAGAAATTTAGAAATGAAGGCCAACAAAAATATGTATATGTGTTCTATCAGATATCACTCAGAAGTCATGAACTAGTAAATTGCAGGATTCACTGACTCATATGCTGACCATTTGTATTTTGATAGTACCAACAGTATTAGTCCTAATTTAAAGATGAGAAAACTGAGGCCCACAAAGTTCTCAGCAGCTGTCTGCTGTCATCTGCTTTCATTTTAAATTCCAACAACATTTCCCTTTATGTTGTCTTAGATGCTTAACATGCAATGTTTATGAATGGATAAGTATCCTGTTCTAGCCATTTCTTTTTAGAAAGAAGTATTAGATATTGTCTTCCTTTCCCTTCTGTCTTTGTAAACAATCAGGGAATCACTTTTCAACTGCTAAATTGCTAAGACAAATGAAAGAAAAAAGTTTCTATTAAAATTTTAATAGTCTTCTGAATTATGACTCTAACTCATAAAAATATGACAATTTGTGTTTCATAGTTAATTAATCATCATTTTAATTTCCTTTGTTCTGATATTTTCATTTTGTCCTAGCTACAGGCTATACTTGGGCAAGAAGTATTTAACAAATATATGAGCATGTAGTTATTTATTTATATATAACTTATAGGCTATGTTGAAGACAGTAAACATGGGGAAATACTATTTAAAAACTATCCCAGTTAGTCTTTCGGTAAGAATGGGATTTCAGGAGCTACTGAATATCCCAAATAGTAGTATCATAAAAGATGTACTGGGAAGAAATATGAAAATCTAAGTGCAACCTAAAAATCTGTACTCTAAACATGTTTCACACAGGAACAAACAGGTAAAAAAATAAAATAAAAAAAGACTGACAAAGAATATTTAGATGGTAGACAAATACTTAGTGTAGAATTTTGAAATAGTAATTTATAATATAGTAAAGAAAACCAACAACCCAGAAAAAGCTGTCATTTGGATGCAAGATGTATCACAATAGTAAGAAACATTAATTTGATTAAAGAGATATTTTACTACTTCAGATATTGGAGAGTTGTGGGAATCATTCATTCATTTATTCATTCATTTAATAATATTTGACTATGCCCTTGTGCCAGGCATTGTTCTAGACCTGGAAATACAGTGGTAGATAAAATAGGGGAGCCAACAGAAAATCTTGACCCCGAGGCTATACGTAGCACACAGAGGTGCGGAGGTGTTATCAAAATGTATTTGTTGATCATTGCTTAGTTCTTCCCATGCCCATTTGATAAAACATGTCCTTCATTCTTGAATCTATTCTTCTAAAATCAATTATTTTCATTGTAACCACATTGCATCCTCACTACAAAAGTTAATATACCCATTTGGAAAAAGAAAACTAACAAAGACTCTTACCCTAAATAAAATAAAACTCATAAGAAAAAGTTCAAGGATAAATCTTCAACTATTGAAAAGGCCATGTTTCTTTAGCTAGTATTTTTTTCCTTTTCTTTCTCTCTGTCTCTCTCTTTTAAAAAGATTTCTTAAGCAAGTACAAGTCTATTCTGGGTCTATTTGTACTTTTTAATAAGACCACATCCATAATACCTGACCTGAACCTTATAGTTCAAAACAAATGGCCCTTCCAGCAGGAAAACAAAACCACTGAAAGGTAAACTTATTTTATAATCGTAAACTATAAATTCTTGTAATTGTCTTCTGTTTGAAGATGATTTTTTCTTTCTTTTTTTTTTTTTAATACAGGAGGTATTCTGTGCAGCTTCTTGGTTTTCTATTTTAAGGCACTTGGTCTTTGTGAAATGTGAGGTTTTGTGAACTTGCTTTGGATGTAGTTTCTTGAAAAGGCCAAAGAGAAATTCTAAACTCCTCTTCATGATAAATTCTTGTTCTCATCGGTGACCTCTTCATTGAGGAGTGAGGGAGGAAGGAAGAAAGAAAATAAGGTTTTCTCTGATGACAAGTCAATTTAAGAGAACCCTCTGATCAATGAGTGTGCTTGGCTAAGGCAAGGGGTTTCTGGTTTCTTTTAAAGGGGGAAAAAAATGGCCAACACATCCTCGATGCCTTATAGCCTTTGAAAGTGAGGGTACATGTTCTCAATAAGGGATCAGAAAGTTCAGCTTGATTTTTGCATAAGGACTTCATTTGCAGAGTATAAAAATATCCTCACTGAAGTTAATGGCAAGGAGAGAGGAAGTGATACTCAAAAGTTATATTTGAAAAAAAAGTATTTGAAATGATACACTAATAAACATGTCTTACTAGGGAAATGTTGACTTCATTAATAGCTGGATGTTTTAAAAAATATATATGACTTTATCTCCTTATTGAATCAGTGGGGAACTAAAGTAGAAACTATGTTCAATTATAAGATTTATAAACCTGTAGGCTCTCCCTCATTTAGAAGTCAATAACATGAAGGGCATTTGACTTTGAACTGCTTATAAGATAAGAAATATTAAGAAAAAAATGGAAATTTTTATTCTACTTCACTCAGGAAACCAAACTACCTGTTAGATTCAACACAGCAAGAGGTGTGCGAACATGTCCACTAAGAGATTGTCACGTCCCAATCAGTGATAGCTGCTTATGGAACAGAATTGTTTTTGTCAGAGAAATCTGACTATAATCACTATATTAATGGTTTACAACATCCCTTACCTAGTATGCAATGAACTTAGCCTTTTCTTGGTTCACATGTTTTACAAAAAGTTAAATGAATAACAGGAATAATTTGCTTTAATATAGTATTTCTCATAAAAGTATCTTAAAGTGCTTTTGCAAAAAATTAAAGCGTACAAGGTCCAGTAATGCAATGCTGTGGTGTTATTCACATTGCAAAGTGAAGATTTAAAGAGCTTAAGTGGCTCTTCCCAGATGTATGGAAAAATCAGTCAAAGATTCATGAATTAATTGTAGGAATCCTGGCTCCTATTTCATTGATCCAAAGCTGGACCTCATATTTATTAGATAGACATATTTGTCTTTAAGGGCTAACCAGAGGCATGCATTTCTTATAGCTCTAACTATCTCAGCTTAGTAATGAATAATAAAAAAAGAATTGCCAGAGTAGGGCACGGTTAAAATGTTAGATTTGTGAAAAGTCTGACAATTCATTTTCCCATATACTCGGCAAAAATAAAATCTTATGTGTGTATATCGCCTTTTCTCAGTTTGTTTATAATCTACTTTGTTCATAGAGGAATTTGCCTATCAAAAAACAAATGAAAACCCTTATTTTTTAAAAAAAATTAAATTTAGATTTCAAAATACTTTTTAAAATAAATAACATTCTTGTCTGCTAAAAACAAAAACAAAGAATTGTTTTTTGCCCCTGTTTCATTAAGAATAGAATTAAGATTTCGCTTGTAAACATTTCCCTTGGAAGGAAATGGTGAGTAAGGGCCTCAGATAAATGTCATATCCGAGGTCTGACAATCAAGTGCTCAGTGTTGCCACCATGTGCTTACATTGGCAGCACTGTACAAACAGCTCAGTAAGGTTTCATAACCTTGATGTATCAGTGTCTCATGACTGTATTTGTGTTACTGTGTGGCATTCATTAATGGTTTGTTGGTTTGTGTTTTTGCCTGCCATAGCAAGTATGTCTGAGCTTAGATTAGAGCAAAGAACGAGTATTAAGTTTCTTGTTGAATTTGGCAAGATTAGAAGTGAAACCAGGGACATGTTAGTCCATGTTCACAGGGATAATGCCATGAAGACAATGGCAGTGTACAGGTGGATTAAATGAGCTTCTGAGGGGAGAGAAAGCATCACTGATGAAAAGGTCAGGGTGGCCAGAAAGAAACAGAACTGACAAAAACATTACAAGAATGTATTGACTTGTAGGTCAACATTGTCAGCTGACTGTGAGAAACACAGTAGACCTAGCAGACATCTATGGAGAAATAGTTCAAAAATATTAACTGAAAATCTTGAGATGGAATGGGTGTGTGCAAAGATGGTCTCAAAGGAGCTTCCTGATGAACAAAGAGCTCACCCAGCACTGTGAGGGAGCTTTTAGCCAGTGAACTAATAATTGTACTGAAACGCTCTCCATGCTGACCTGTTCAGTCTCTAAGAGCACTTTTCATTACCCAGAGATAAAGGATATGTGAAAAGGAAGACATTTTGATAACATTCAAGGCATCAAAGGTAATATGACAACAGCTCTGGTGGCCATTTTAGAAAGAGTTCCAAAATTGCCTTGAAGGGTGGACTAGGCCTTGGCATTGGTGCAGAGCTTTCTGAGGGGCGTACTTCAAAGGTGAGTGTAATGCTATTCAGCAATGAGGTATGCATTTTTTCTAGGATGAGTTCAAAAACTTAATAGTCTGAGATCTTCCATCCTCCTCAAACAAATATAAAACAATTTGCATTGGTTGTCTTACATATAAATGGCTTCTTAGAATCATGTAATCAACTCTGATACTTTTGTACATGTTCTTATGAGATTAATACATTATTCTATATATTTTATTAAAGCTAGATAAGTTACTTTTTAAAAATGCACTTACATTTTCTGGGATCAATCTGGATATCAGGTCTAAATAATATCTTGTGCTGTTCAGAACATACCTGGCTTGGTAGAAAAGTTGAAAACTAAAAGTGCCTGATGGCACTTGTAAAATTTTGGTCTTTTTCTTTGGGAGGGGATCTAAAAGAAGTATTCTGGACTTTCCAAAGTGATCGCATATGTATATCTTTTGGAACATTTTTTCCTCTTATCCATTTTCATATTTCAAAATGGAGCTGAGAAGAGACTTCTTCTTAAGCAAACTGCACTCCACATCAGTTCAATCTTTCACTTAGACACTTGTACTTCTTTCTAAACAAACAAATAATTTTGTGGACTTTTCTATATTCTAGATTCGATTTTTGAAGACATTAATTTAGCCTATGTTACACTTTCATTCCACAACATTCCTTCATTGAAACTGTTTCTTGTTTGTCTATTAGGTGAACTATCATGGGGTATATAAAGATAGACTCTGCCCTCAAAGAATCTAAAGCTTGGGCACAACGAGCACCTAGGGTACCAGGTAGAAAGTTGTAAGCCTAGGATGGAATATCAATCATATCCAGTAAAGAGATGCAAGGATAAAATCATAAAGAAACTGTCATCTAGAAGATATCTATAGGTACATGATGCAGATTAAAAAATATAAACAAATGCATAAATATTAGATGAGCAAAGTATGCAAAAAAGTTTCTTAATTAAAATTTGTTTAAAAGTCTTCCATTCATTCACAAATATGTATCCAGTGCTTAAGATATATTCTAGGATATTAGAGTGAATGACAGGTATGTCCCCGCCCTTGGGAAGCATGTGGTTTGGAGGAGGTAGGAAGATGGATAGTATAAAAGTTTCTAGTTAATTATTGCAGCTATCAGTGAAATGAATGTAGAGGTTTTTGAGTGCACATGACAAGGACCTCCAAGTTAGTGTGGAGAATTACAGAAGATTTCACTGAGAATAGTATATTTAGGCTGAGACAAGAAAGAGGAACAGGAGTTTGCAGTATGAGGTTTAGAGGAGCTTTGTGCTTTATAGGAGTTTAAGGAAGGTCAAAGAGAGGGGGGTGAAGTTAACCAAGAGGAGAAAAGGAGGTGGTAAGGCTGGGGAAGGATCTAGGAAGCCAGAAGATGCAACGCCTTAAGAGCCTTGCTGTGCACTCTGGTCGTTATGCAAAGGACAATGGGAAGAAGTGAAAAGTTTGAAGTAGGAAAACAAAATGACCAGATTTCAATTTTTCAAAAAATGACTCTGGCCTCTCTTTGAAACTGGAGTAGAAATGACAATGATTGGGCATTTAAGAGACTATTTTAGTGGACAATGAAGAAGATGATGGGGGCTTACATGAAAGTCCTTGTGTTATGGTTTCTCTCTCTCATATTTTCAGCATCAGCTTCTAAAATAAAGTGAAATATACTTGTTTAATGCCAAATGCAGGTTCCCTGAGAGAGCCAAGTAGGAAGCCCATGTATTACCCAATGGTGCCGTCAGTGTGTAGCAACTGCGCGTCGGCAGAGCGTCCTGCCTCAATGTGTGCTTTAGAATGGTCCAGGTGGTGCCTCAAGATTTCATAAATTGATTCCTAAGGAGTCAGATAATGATTTTGTGCCCTAAGGAGGAAGATTGTATTAACATATCACCATGACCGGTAAACGTTTGGAATAAGACTGATCTTTCGAAGATTTCCCAGTTAAATAATGCTTTCCCTTTGTATTTTCAGTGTTCAGTTAAAGCTTTCACTTTAAACTTAGACTGTACATGTGTTGATATACTTAAACATATCCTTTATATTACATCACAACGAATATACATAATATGCTTCAAATTTTGCTTTAATTATTTAATATGTCAATACAATTTCTTCTAGAGGATTAAGAATGTAACAGAATATCTTTCAAATACAAACAGTTATTTCATGTTTTATGAGAAGTGCTCCCATCTAAAACAAATTGAGACTGTTACAAATATCTCACTTTTAGTTTATCAAACAATATTAAATTTATGAGAATGGTTTAACTACGGCAACAGTATGAATCAGCTTCACACTTCCCCTCCCCTTCGTTCATCTTGAAATGAGATAATGAGACAAGACTAGTCTAGTAGAGATATCACTTTAGCTAAATAATTCATCTGTGAATAGCCCCAGATTGCAAAAATTACAGCAGCATTTAAGCATTATTTATGGTTAGTATGAGGTTAAAACTTTTGGCACTATTTCACAGTACATGGGAAAATAACTATTCATGGCAGCACATTTATACATTTTATAGAAATGGATTAAGATGATTTATCTTTTACAAAAAGGTAACTGAACCTATTGAATAATATTAATTTAGGTCAATTAATATTATATTTAAACTTATGGGAATATTTTCATTAAGTTAAACAATTTCTACAGCTATCTAATCTATCTCATATCAGCCAAGTCTTGCTATGCAATTCTAGTACCTATATTCTGTTTTAAAATATAAACATGGAGATATATATTTATTTATTTATTTTGAGACAGAGTCTCATTCTGTAGCCCTGGGGTTGAGTGCTGTGGTATCATCATAGCTCATAGCAATCTCAAACTGTTGGGCTCACGAGCTCTTCAGACTTCAACTTTCCATGTAGCTGGGACTACAGGCTCTTGCCACAATACTCAGATAATTTTTTCTATTTTGATAGAGATGGGAATCACACTTTCACTCAGGCTGATCTTGAATAAACGTGGATAATAACTAAATAAAACAAATAAATCATACAATGTAATCTATCTCTCCAGTTCTAAATGTCACCCTATTTATAGGACATTTTCCTACAAATTATCAGCTGCATTTAATAGCAAATACTGTAATTATATATAATATGGCAACTGCTATGGCAGTTGAAAACATAGTGCTTAGCTAAACATAAACAATATAGAAGTTGGTACATTAAACATTGCTCATGGACATTAAAAACAAATGCAAAGACTCTTGCATAAAGTTTAATTAAATTGTAACATATACAGAAACACTTTTTTTTTTTGGCCAGGGCTGGGTTTGAACCCACCACCTCTGATATGTGGGGCTGGCAGCCTACTCCTTGAGCCACAGGTGCCACCTACACAGAAACATTCTTAAAATGTTTTCCTTAATTCATCTATCTCCCTAGAGTCTACTCTTCATAGTGCCATAGCTATCCTTGGTCAATCTCTTTTTCCTTTCCACTATTTAAAACAAAAACAAAATAAAAAGCAAAATATGCTCACAAAACCACTATGATGAAGTAGCATCCGCTGAAGAAATGAAACAGACGAACCATAAACAACAGAAATGTTCTGCTTAAAATTTATAATAATAATAATAACATTGGAGATCATTTGCTTGCAAGAAAAATAAACTAATCAAATTAAGGAAAAAATGCTTTTCCTATTTTATTTATGGGCTTTGAATTCAATATTAAGAGTGTGAACCTTATTCCTAAGGCTAAAATAGTGAGTATTACAGGCAGGAGAATGATTGTATAGGATTGGTTTTTAATTATTTTTAAATTTAATAAATGGCTATATATATATTTTCCTTTTATTGTCATACACATAGATTGGCTATATTTTTAATAATCATACACAAATAACAACTGCTACAAATAAAATTGAAAATGCGATTCAGAAGACAACAGAAAGACAAACAAGAAAAGAATAAAAAGAAAGGAAAAACAATGCTAGCCAGTTTGATGAAAATATTTCAAATTGTATATAAAACCAGCACATTGTACCCCATGATTGCATTATTATACACTGCTATGATTTAATAAAAGAAAAATCCCTGTGATTAGCTGTTTTCTGCCTATTGCTCTGAGAATGCTGGTAGATTCAATGGAACTGTGAAAAAATAAATGCCCATCAACACATGAATGGATTGATAAAATGTGGCATCTATACATTATGGAGTATTACTAGGTCATAAAAATGATAAACTCTATTATCTTTTGTAACACCTGCATGGAACTGGAGACTGTTCTTCTAAGTGAAATATCACAGAAATAGAAAAAACAAAAACAAAACACGTGCACTCACTATGAAATTGGAATTAATTGATCAACACCCATATACACATTTGGGGTGGCAGATCTCGACAGAAAGTAAGGAGGTAGGAGGAGGTAAGAGAGGAGGGTTATATTCCCACCTAACAGATAGAATGCACATTATTTGGTGATGGGCACACTTTGACTCAGAGTGTGAAAAAGCAGTTCATGTAACCAAAACATTTGTATCCCTGTAATGTTCTGAAATTAAAAAAAATGAAATAAAATATATACCCTGCATTGTAGAACAGAAATAATTTTCTTAGAGTTCCTGGAACATACCCTGACTACCAACATGAGCCCCACTCCCCACCAGTTGCTCTGACCATAACAGCAGGGAGGGACGAAGGGAAGTATGAGAACCGCATCCGTTCTCTGATACTCTTGGTCTTCAGAATGGTCCTGTGTGCTAGTTTGGAACTGAGACAAAGTTCCAAAACTGGAGCAGAGTGAAGAGTATGGCTCATGATTCCTGCCTATTCTTAGTCTGATCTGTTTTGGTATGATGGTCAGCTGAGCTCAAGAACCCCAAATTCAACTCTTAGCTTAGGCAAATTTTAAGCATTGTTCTTTGGATTCTGCTTACATAAGTCAGAGTTCTCAGAGAAACAGTATATATCATATGGTAAAGAATTGGCTGCCATGATTATGGTGGCTGACAAGTCCCAAGATCTGCAGGGTGAATTGGCAAGCTGGAGACCCAAGGAATTCAGTGGTATAATTCCAGTCCAAGTATGAAGGCCTGAGAGCTAAAGGAACATATGGGATTGTGTTCCAATCAGAACACTGTCAGACTTGAGACCCAGAAAGAGCTAATGTCTCAGTTCAAGTCCAAAGATAGGCAAAAGCCTATTCCCAGTTGGAAGGCTGTTAGGCAACAGGAATTCTCTCTTACTTTTTTATTCTATTTAGGACTTCAACTGTTGAATAAGGCCTTAGTCTATTGATTTAAATGGAATCTCATCCAAAAATACCTCACAGAAACACCCAGAATAATGTTTGAACAAATATCTGGGCACGCCTGCAGTCCAGCCAAGTTAAAACATAAAATTAGGCATCATGTTGGTTTTCTTCCGTGAGTGTAGACTTTCCTCCTGGTATTTATCCTATCCCTCCCCATGGACAGTTATAAATTCTCTTTGATCATTTCCATCAGCATATAAACATATTTTAAAGTGAACTATCTTCTAAAACTGCTTTGACCACCCTATCTCCCTCAGTTGATGCTACTATACTATTTTGCTACTTCTGTAAAACTTTAGGAAGAATCATCTCTATTATATTTCTTTATGCCCTAACTCCTATGTTTACATTTACCTGTTGCTTGTTACTCCCCCCCTTTGGGATTATACGATAATAGTTGCTAGGAAATTGCAGTTTTAAAAAAATCCTTAATCTGTTCATAACTTCTCAGGATCATTGGACATAATTGCTCTCTCTCTTTCCGTTTCTCTTCCTGGAATCAGTTTTTTTTTCTTGGATTTCACAGTATGAAGACCCACCCCGGCAGTGGTGGCCTTCTCACAGCGCCGTTGCGCCCTTTTTTGTCTGTAGACCTCTCAGTTTCAGAGCGAACCACAATATTCATTTCAGACCTTTTATTTGTCCATCTCCACTCTTTCTTGAGGACTTGGGTGATTCAGACCATTTCTTTTAAATAACATTTGAAAACTGATTTTCAGCACTCCAACTTTATAACTACACTGTTTCAGTATATTCATCTGTGTATTCAAAATAGTAACAGTGACTAATCAAGTTTTTGTAAAGATTAAATAAATTCACATGACAAATAGTTCAGACTATGCTGGTACAAAGTAAGCACAAAGTGATAATAGGTGTTTTATATTCATGTGGCTGTATTCAATCACTTCTACTAACAAACCCCAGTGGGTTTATTTTTTTTGTGCCATTCTAATTTTTCAGTGAAGCTTTTCTCCTTTCTTTCTCAATATATGCATTTATGCAATGACATTGATACCAAACATAGTACATTGCTATGGGAAATGACCCTAAATCGGGAATCTAAAATCATTAAGTTTGAGACAATTGGTCATAACTGATAAACCATGCGACCTTGGGCAATGTACTTAAGCTTTCTGAGCCTCTGTTGCTTATCTGTATAAAGAGGGTTAAAATGCTGGCAATGTCTGTTTGTGGAGTGATGAAGATTCAATTACTTTGTATGTGTAAGGCACTTAGCACAGTGTCTATAATACTATGTGTGAGATGCTATTTTATCATTATTTGTGGTAAATTATATATGCTTATATTTCCCACCAACAAAAGTTTATAGCTATCTTATTTTCCCACTGAATTATAAACTTACTGAATATCAAGTCATATCCACAGTTGACATAAATTGGGCTGGAGATGTTGGTGAATTTACAAATTTTACATTCACCAAGAGGTGGTCAGATTTTGAGAGATCTTCCATAAAGACAAGATAGGACAGGGTAAAATAAAGGAGTTGAGTTGTGCATATTAGGTTTGGGTTGTTTGTTTCCCCCGAGAAGCTGAGCTGCTATTGCTGCTGTTTGCTAAGGTGGGAAAGGCTTAGGAATGGAAAAAGTAGATATCTGAGCACAATAGACTAACTTGTTTTGTTTGAGATACGTTCACTTTGAGATGCCCATTCCTGCCACAGTAAACACATGAAGAAGGAACTTAAATATGTGAGTTAAGAGGTGAAGAAATGTGGCAAGATTGGAGACAGAAATTTAGTATTTGTCAGCACATAAAATGATATACAGACGACAGGGCAGATGAGATTCTCTAGGGAGAAAATGGGGCTAGGCAGGAGGATCTCGGATAACTAAAACTTGGTAATCTAAAAGAAGAAGAAGAACCAGCAACTAAAACTTTGAAGAAAAGTCTTGATAAATCAGAGGCAAACCAAGAGAGTGATGGATTCAATCCAGAAAGGAAATACTTTGAGAAGTAACAGGTGGTAAGCCAGGCCGAGTGGTATGAAAGGTTAAGTTAGATTGGCTTTGGTGGGAGACACCGCTATGGTGGCTTCATTTGGGGCCTTGGAGAGAAAGATCTTTATTGGAAATTGTTAAGAAATTATTGAGGGTTAGGATGTGGAAACAATGAGATGGAGACAATCTAGAGAAATTTGTCTCTGAAGGAGAGCAGAGAGTCAGCAAAAGGGAGAACATCATTCATTTACTTCATTCATACAGTAAAACATGACACTATTTTGGCTATGACAGCTGTCAGAGTATTTATCTTCAGGATTAGTTCAGGTAATCTATATAGAGCAGTGAGTACTATTTTCTGCAGGTACTATTTCTTCCTAGACTCTCCAAAACTAAAAGCTTGCTGAAGGACAATGACCTTTCCAGAAGAGTCCATGTGTATCCTTCATTCCATCCAAGGCATTTGAATAACTGTGTTTTCTTCTTGGAATTGGTCTACCATCGTAGACCAAGAACAACCCTGTTTCAGAGATTGTAAAATAAAAAGACATGTCCTGGGTTGCTAAGGAGCTCACAGAATAATTATTCTTCATTAAGCTCTGAGTTTGTCTTATTTGGGGGATTGTAAAATTTACTACCCTGTCAATTGGGTTACCATCTTTAGGAGAAAAAGTGTTGTTTGTTCTAAATAGATAAAAATGAATTCACTCTCACAGTACTTTCGAATTAAAATAAAAAGTCCATCAAAAATAACTTTCAGATTCAACTTTTCTGGAGAAAAGTATAAAGAACAAAAGCATCTGCAATGTGTGTAAGTTGGCAAGTATTTTTGTCTGGCACTTTCCAAATTGTTTTAGCAACGTTTGGCAAGAATCTATCACAAATTCTGGATGATTATAATTTTGCAGTATGTGAAAGCAGATGGAGAGGATGAATTGATGAAGTGAGTGTTTCTTCCTAGGCAACTGATTGGTAATAATAATTATCCTTAAAGAAGGGGGGGAAAACATGACCTCGTGACTTTTTACATATGTATGCAAACTTTTGAGAGCTTATCTATTGGAAAAAAACTTCAATTTATACCGAATTGGAAACTGATAAAAATAAATCTACTAAATGTTATTCTAGAGTGATGTGCAGTGTATACACTGGACACTATTCTGACTTCAATAAAAGCATAATTGTTTCAAGATGTCTATGCATGAAGGAAAATTATTAATTGGCAACTAATTGAAGAGAGGGTACCTAATTGATAGTAGCTTATTTTTCTTAGAGGTAAAATTTCAGTGCTTCTAACAAATGAGATCATTTTTTTCAATCTTTTTTTTTAACTCATGGGTAATCATATGTAAAATCATGGTAATTTTATAAAATGGCCATATTTCAAGGAATTGAACTGCCAGTAAGTAAGTGTTATTTAGAAACAATCCGCCGCGATGGTTCTTTGTGGTTTATAACAATGTATTTCAGAAGAAGGCTGAATCACTCAAACAAAATATCTGATAATCAAATATCTGACATCAAATCCTGGGCCGCTGAATCCTCGCAGATGAGTTAACCTCTTTAATAGTCCTGTCCCCTTTTCCTTTGAATTAACTACTACACTCAGGATCTACCACTTCCCACCTCCTCCAACACAAGAACGCTATCTGTGTTGACATTATCTCCTATCTGAATTATTGAAATAACCTTGTTTTGCTGCTTCAAACCTTGCTCTCTCCAGACAACTCTCAAAATGGCAGACACATGTTATTAAATACATGCCAGATCATGGCACTCTTCCATTCAAACCCTCCCAGGCATCTTGTGGTCTTCAGGGCTTTATACGTGTTTGTCTCCACCTCATCCCTCAAACCTCATCTTTTATACTTTCCCTTTGCTCCTCTTTCTCCACACCTCAGGCTTTCTTGAACATGCCTTGTAGGGTTTCCAGTTCTTTGGACTTGCTGTGTGCTCTGCCTGGAGCCCTCTCCTCGGGCTCGGCCATCAGGAAAGCTTCCCTGGGCATTATCTTTCAAACTTCAACCTTCACCACCCCCACATGTCTATCACCCTTCCCTAATTTATTCATTTATTTGTTTAACAGACTAATTGTTGCCTGTGTATTTTAGTAACTTACCGTATATACTCGAGTATAAGCCGAGTTTTTTTGGCACAAAATTTGTGCTGAGTTCGGGTTTTTCGGCACAAATTTTGTGCCGAAAAAAACTTGACTTATACGCGAATATGTTCTGTATTAGCTTGTCACACCTCACAAACATATAAGGTCCATGATACAAAGGATTGACATCTCTGTTATTGAGTGCACCTGGCACAAAACAGAACCAGCAAATATTCTTAAGTGAATTAATACATGGTAACTTAATCTGTTGTTATGATAAGGGGGCATTCAGGTTCTGCTTATTGTCTCAGCGTCACGCTGGCCGTCAAGTGAATTAGATGCAGGTTCCCCAGCTCAGGGCTGGACCCAGACTCCATTTTCTGGGGAGGATGGGTACAAGATCCCTTCAACTGGGCTGGGCACAGGCTCTATTTCTTAGGCCCAACAGGCTCACAGAACAGCTTGAACACAGAGCACATTCTCTTGGCCCAACACCAGTCTGTCCAGTGTCCCATCTAAGCTGCCACTCCTGGAGCAGAGAGCACACGCCAAGCAGGACCCACAGTCCTGCACAAGACAGTTGTAAAGTTAGCTTCTGCCCACAGGCCATGGGTGCCACACAGTTGTGACATATTTTAGACATACATTCCATCTCCCTAAGCCCCCTGCCTACAAGGTGAGAACAGCTGCATATAAACCCCTAGACAGAATGCCCAAAGGGGTACCCACGCGAGATTCCCTTCCACTGCTATGAAGGCTTTTATCTCTCTTCTTATCTAACAGTAAATTCCATTCTCTGGCTTACTCATGGTAGTCTGTGGATTCATTCTTCAAACTTCTGAAACCAAGGACCCAGCAGAGAGAGAGACAGAGAGAGAGAGAGAAAGATTCTGCTCACAACTTAATGTTGCCTTACAGGTAAAATCAGGCTTAAACTCCAACCTAACTAGACTTGTATGGGAACTGAACAATATACAAATATCTACTTTACAGACTGCTTTGAGGTTAAGTAAAACATTTACATAGTCCCTAGTACACTGTTTGGCAGATAAAAGGTGATGAATTATGTTAGCAGAATTTGCATCTGAATGAGGAGGTAATGTTATGCAAATCAAAATATGATTTATGTAGGTCCTGCAAATATGTTTTTGTTTAGGAAAAGAAAATTATATAGATTATTTTGCTAGGGAATTTTTGTGAGGCATAGAACTTTTACCCACTTGTCTATTTGTTCCAAAACTTATTCATCTATATCTAGATGGCTTCTAGATTTCACTCATAAAATATTCATCATAGAAAATGCATGGATGTCTTGTCAATGTCTTGTGCTCAAAGACCACCAGAAAAAACAACAATTGTTGAACAGAGTTGGGTTTATTGAGCATTGTAATGAGGAAGACAGAGACCATACTCCTTCAGGAATGGTGAATGTCCCAGTGAAAGAGCATTAAAAGAATTAAAGCTGTGCAAGGTAATTTCATGGGAGTATTCAAGAAAGTAGTTACTTTGGATCATGTGCTAATAGGAGTGGGGACAATTCTATTACATAAAGCATGGGAGAAAAGAAGTGGGGCTCTGTTCGAATTGGAAAAGTAGAGGCAGATGCTCATGTTAGTTGAAGACATTTCATGTTTTTTTTGTGTGTGGTTTGCAGGTCAATCTGTAAATAGTGGCCTTATTTTTGTCTCACTTCATTATGGTCCCATAGTGGCCTCTTCTGTGCTGGTGACCTGTGAAATTATTTATGTTCAATAGGAGAACACCATGACCTGGCCCTGAGTATGATGCCAGCTCCTAGCAACACCAATGTCTAACTTCTACAGCCATGTTAGCTCCCAAATGCCAAGAGCTGTATTTTCCTTTCTCAGGCTCGTACACATATGCACATTTATTGGAACTTGGTTTTGATGATTTCAATGCCAGTTTTTTACTAAATGGTAAACCAACCAAATTTAGATGATTCGTTCTTAAGATATATTACTCTTGGATAAAAATGTCAGCATAATTTTATGTCCAAATGATCCTAAATGATTTGTAATATAGTTTTGGTGCAAATTGATATTCAACCTTTCTTAGGTTAACAGTTGTAAATATCCAAATAAATATAGCCTATATAAAAGTTTTTTTTTCTGAGCAAATGATGTTTTCCAGACATATCTGTAATGTATGTATCATTTTTCTAGAATGCATTATCACTATTAAAGTAGCACAGGTAATAAAAGTAAACAGAATTAAAAATTGCAATGTGAAAGTTTTCTTATAATTTAAGCATGAAGAAACATCTGATTTTATCAAGTGGCCTTTAAATATAATTATAGCTTAAATAAAATCACACTACTCAATTTTTTTTGTAGTCTGTTAGCATTTAAAAGTTTATTATATATGAATATCCCACCTATTAAAAACTCAAATTAATCCACATGAAAAAATCCAGCAATCCCATATATCAATGGGCAAGAGACATGAATAGAACCTTCTCTAAAGAAGACAGACGAATGGCTAACAAACATATGAAAAAATTTTCATCATCCCTATCTATTAGAGAAATGCAAATCAAAACCACTCTGAGATACCATCTAACCCCAGTGAGAATGGCCCACATCACAAAATCTCAAAACGGCAGATGCTGGCACGGATGTGGAGAGAAGGGAACACTTTTACACTGCTGGTGGGGCTGCAAACTAGTACAACCTTTCTGGAAGGAAGTATGGAGAAACCTCAAAGCACTCAAGTTAGACCTCCCATTTGATCCTACAATCCCATTACTGGGCATC
>CAUYPK010137254.1:0-29741 GCA_963574355.1 Loris lydekkerianus
ATGTACCCTTGTAAGATGCACCACAGATGTAATCGCACCAATCACCCTCCCTCTGCCCATCATTCCCCCTCCCTCCCATCCCTCTCCCCCTTCCCCATATTCTCAGGTTATAACTGGGTTATAGCCTTCATATGAAAGCCATAAATTGGTTTCATAGTAGGACTGAGTACATTGGATGCTTTTTCTTCCATTCTTGAAATACTTTACTGAGAAGAATATGTTCCAGCTCCATCCATGTAAACATGAAAGAGGTAAAGTCTCCATCTTTCTTTAAGGCTGCATAATATTCTATGGTGTACATATACCACAATTTATTAATCCATGTGTGGATCGATGGGCACTTGGGCTTTTTTCATGACTTAGCAATTGTGAATTGGGCTGCAATAAACATTCTGGTACAAATATTTTTGTTATAATGTGATTTTTGGTCTTCTGGGTATAAACCTAGTAGAGGAATTATAGGATTGAATGGCAGATCTATTTTTAGATTTTTAAGTGTTAGGAGACCATTTTTAATACCATAAATTTTTTTTTTTTTTTTTTTTTGAGACAGAGTCTCAAGCTGTTGCCCTGGGTAGAATGCTGTGACATCACTGCTCTCAGCAATCTCAAACTCTTGGGCTTAAGAGATTCTCTTGCCTCAGCCTTCCAAGTAGCAGGGACTACAGGTGCCCACCACAATGCCTGGATAGGTTTTTTTTTTTTTTTTTTTTCTGGTTGTAGTTGTCATTGTTGTTTGGGAGGCCTGGGCAGGATTCGAACCCAACAGGTCCAAACAGGTCCAGTTTATGTGGCTGCTACCCTAACCTCCGAGCTATGGACACCGAGCCGTAGATTTTTGAAAACACCCACCCTAGTGGTGATGAGGTGCTGTTGTCACTGCCATAGTATCTGCAGCAACAGCAAAATGTGCACAGCCCCACCCTACCTCGTAGCTTCCATCGCCCATTGTCCGGATGCTGCAGGGCATTGTGTTTGCCAGCAGAAACCAGTGGAGAAAGGAACCTTCCTCCCATCCTGCCCTCCACATTCTTTTTTTTAGAGACAGAGTCTCACTTTTTCTCCCTCGGTAGAGTGCCATGGCATCACACCGATCACAGCAACCTCCAGCTCCTGGGCTTACGTGATTTGAACCCACCACCCTTGGTATATGGGGCCGGCACCCTACTCACTGAACCACAGGCGCCCCCCTGCCTTCCACATTCTAAGCAAGTGTGCCTTAGAGGTGGAGTAGACTCTAATCCCATAACCATGCCCTGGCTAGCCATATTGAAAAAAAACAAAAAACAAAAAACACTACATCAACAGTATTTATCTTGGTTATTGGGTTTTGTGATGTCCCCTTAAACTTTGTGCTTCAGGTGCCTGACCTGCCCCTTCCTAGTCTCCGCCTTGTTGAGAACCCTAGCTGCGAGGGAGCCTTGGAAATATTGTTCTTAGCTTTTCATCCTCTGCATTACTGAACACATGCACACACACGCACACACATGCACACACACGCAAATGCGTGCACACACACACACACACACACGCACACGCACGTGCGCTCGCGCACACACACACACTCCTGTGCGGAGCAGTTCCAAATGGTGATGTGTGCGATGGGGACTAGCAAACGGCAGTGTGATGGGAGTGGCAGGGAATGGGGGCTGCACCTGGAACCCCGTCCCAATGTAGGGCACAGATGGTCGGGGGGAGGGGGAAGCTGAGGGTGGCTCTGCGTGTGACCAGCTGGGATGAAAGAGGAGAACCCCAGACGTTTTTGACGAGTTGCTAAAGGGGAACCCAAGCATGAGACAAATGCCTGTGGTGCACTTCTTTGTTCCTCTGTGTCTGTCCAGGTGTATGACAAATGCCATAAACCGAGCTGCTTACCAACACATTTTTTTCCTGACAGGCTGGAAACTGGGTGCTGACAGTTTTGGTGTCTGCTGGGGGCCTGCTTCCTGGTTTACAGACAGCACCCTCTGCGTCCTCGTGTGATAGAAGGAGGGATGTGGTCTCTCTTGAGCCTACTTTTTAAGGGCGCTAATCCCATTCATGAGGCCTCCACCATCCTGATCTAATCACCTCCCAAAGGTCCCCCTCCTCATATCATCACTCTGGGGGGAGGATTTCAATATCCCAATCTGAGAGGTACACATTCAGTTTGTAGCAGGTTCCCATACTGACGCGGAGTAACAGCAACTGAGGGAGCCCCTGTGAGGCAGTGGGGAGGGAACCTGGGTGGCCAGGGCCAGTCCCAGGTTGAGTCTAAGCACAGTGTCACAACCTGCCAGGAGACCAGAAGCGTCTAGGGGTGAAGGTGACACCTGAGGTTGTTGTGTTCCTAGCAGTGACTCAATATTGACATGGCAGGGCCTCTGTAAATACTGCAAGGATGGGTTCAGAAAACCCTTGGCTGAAGGTGTAGGGACCAGCTACTGCAAAACCAGGGAGACTTTGTATTTGGGGGTGCTTTCTTGGGAGAAGTATTTGCTTCTCCCCCATAAAACCCCGAATCTCCTACATGGAAAGGGATGGTGGCCAAATGGCTCCAATTTTGTCTCCTTCATTTCAACATTTGCTATTCCTTTGCTATTCACTTTTAATACTCCCACCAAAAATCCTTTCCTTAGGTTTGTCATCTAAGCACAGCTGCCATAGCCTGGGAATTCTAGGAAGGCCTCCTTAAATGCTAAGGCAGTAGAGGAGAGAAGAAAGCTGAGAGGAGGTAGGAAGAATAAGCTGTCAGATTTACACCATACGTTTCTCTGATCTTTCTACAACCTGCTGGTTCTGCTACCAGGTACTAGGCAGAAGGATCATTCACTCCCAACCCCGAAAGATGAGTATAAGTTCAGATGACATGACTTAACTCCAGGCCTATCTCTGCAAACAGGGAACAAGTCTTACTCGCCTTCCATGCTGAAGCTGCTATTTGCCATTAAGACAGCACTGCCAGATTTAGCAAATAGTATAAGACACCCAGGTAAATTTGAATTTCTTTGATATAGGTATATCCTAAATAATGTGTGTTTTGAACACATTGCTGCATGGTACATACTTACACTAAGAGTGATTTGTTGTTTACCTGAAATTTACATTTTATCTGGCCCCTAGTTAAGATCAGGAAAGAGATTTCAGCTCTGCCACTTTCTCTGGGCCTTTCCATTCTGTGCATTTCCCGGGTTCCAGCCTGAGATCCCCACACCTCCCTCAGGGCTTATAACAGTCCCAGTAAGTACCATCTCCCCGTATTTGGACCCTTCCCACTTCTTTTCTAAACACACAGGAGTCCTTGCATGTCTGGGCAAAATCTCAATATCTGAATTATATGGTGAGCCGCCATCCACAGTACAGAGTTACACGCCCCACCAGTTTTATCTGGTGGGCAAGTGAAAAATTTGTGCTTTTCTTTGGGAATACAAAGCTCAGTTCCCCCAGGGATCATGCTGCAAAGTCCTGTGGGTGTGAGGACAGTAAGCTTCGTGATGTACATGGTAGATATCAGACCAGAACGCTTCAACTTCTCTTACACATCAGAGTATTAAATAGCCAACCAGAAGGCATGCCTAGGAGCTATTTTCAGCTCTGTTTTAACCTGTTGAACTCCAACTAGCAACTTCTGTATTTTGATCTTATGTTACGCTTCCTTTGAGGCAGTTACACATATAGGGTAGTGAGGTTAAAAAGAAATAACTAGCAACCTTTAAGAAAACAAGCTAAAATAAGCATCTGTGTCGAGATTATAAAAATACACAAATTTCCTCCGCCTCTCCCGGTCATGCCGAAGCCCACACGTTTGTGATGTGCTGTCATGTGATGTACATGACCACACACTTCTTTTCCATTTAACCTTTTGGGTCAGATCTGCTAGATTTCCTCCCTCACCTACCATGTGATCAGTGCAGGATTTCTTGCTTTCTTGTGTTGGAGGAGAGTGATAACATTGTTTAACCCTTGATTCAACTACAATGAGTAATGGCCACATTTGCAGTAACGAAATGTGTTCAGAGATTAGCTTAATTCTTTTTATTTATTTATTTTTTTTTGAGACAGAGTCTCTCTCTGTTACCCAGGCTAGAGTACCATGGCATCAGCCTAGCTCACAGCAACTTAAAACTAGGGGGCTCCCGCAATCCTCTTGCCTCAAGCCTCCCTGGTAGGTGGGACTATTAGCACCTGCCGTGTTGCCCGACTAATTTTTCTATATTTAGTAGAGACAGGGTCTCACTCTTGTTCAGGGTGGTCTTGAACTCCTGAGCTCAATGGAGACCTCCTGCCTCAGCCTCCCAAAGTGCTGGGATTACAGAGCTGAGCCACCGAGCCCAGGCAGCCTAGTTCTCTTATTTACTCTGGCTGTATAGGCAATTTTTAAAAGTGTCTGGAGTCACTTCCCTTTCTCCTTGGTTTAAGTGGGTGTGAGATTTCCAGTTCTTTGATAGATGGTAACTTGAGTAAGGACAAGGACCTTGTCTTGTTCACTACTCTATTAGTTATCTAGGGCTGTCACACAAAATACCACAGACTCAGTGTCCTAAGCAACAGAAATTCATTTCCTCACAATCCTGGGGGCTGGAAATCCAAGATGAAGGTGTTAGCAGGCTTGGCTTGTTCTGAGCCCTCTCTACTTGGCTTATAGATGGCTGTGTCCTCATGTGGCCTTTCCTTTGTGGGTGAGCTCCTGGAGTCTTTGTCCAAATTTCCCATTTGTAAAAAGATACAATCAGATTAGGGTCACCCTAAAGACCTCATTTCAGCTTAGTTACTTTTCTACAGGCCCTATCACCAAATATATACAGCCACATTTTGAGGTACTAGTGTTAGGGCTTCAACATATGAATTTCAGGGAACATAATTCAGCCCCTAACAACCATCTATGCCCAATAACTAATTTGGTGCTCGGTGGACAATCAATGTTTGTTGAATTAATACAAAACCTTTGATAATGTCATAAGTGAGGCCTATTTACTTAGAGCTTCTTGTTAATCCAGAGTATCAGATTTTTAAGCTTCTTTTCTACCTACACATTTTCCTGGTAGTTGATTGTGTCATGGAAAGTAACCTGGCCCTGACATAACACTGGTGACACACTGCTGTCCACGGAGAGGAGGCCTCATGCTCGCAGACACGGAGCCTGTCCCTTCCAGGTTGTTGCCGCCTGTCTCACAGGCAGCGGTGGCTGAGGCTCACAGCTGTCATTCTCCAGCCTCCTTTCAGCAAATGCTTGACAGGGACATCTCCACATTTCCTTTATTGCCTTCAAATGGGGGTGGGGGGAGAATCTGTTAAAGATCTCCTGCTACTTGTCTGGGGGAGAGTGAGAAACTCAACAACTTACCCATTGTCTAGGTTCTGCTCTACCAGTCTTTCAGGAAAAGGGGAAAAAAAGGCCCCCAAACTTTGATCCCTGGGGAGGTGAAGCGGAAGTTGATCTTCATCATTAAACTTTTTTATAGATAGCAAAGTCCATGCTTCCACCTGCATCCAGAGTGCAGAGGCAGCTGGCAGAACAAAGCAGCAGAGAAAAATAGCCCGCCAGAGTCCCCGAAATTGCCTGTGTACAGGTGCAGCTTGTTTTTCATCTTGGTGGCAGTCACTAGTGATTGACAATGTTTTACCAGAGGACTTAACCCTTTTTTCTCCTTAATGAACCAAGAGTCAAGTCTTGGTTTAGAAAACAATTTCTGCCCCTCTGTCCGTTCTAAAGCAATTCAACCCTCCTGGATGGGAGCTTACTTCAAACCAACGTCACCTACCGTGAAAGAAAGAGCTAAACAATCTCAGAGAAAACGTTTTGGAAAAGCATCCCTAGACCTCTCCATCCATGTCAAGGCGGAGGCCCTTCTTTTTTATCGATAGACACCCAGATGTTGATGGCACGTGACAATGGCTACTCCGGAATGAGCCATCTCTGGGTGTTGAGTACATCTTAAACTATCTGACCTAGTGTGCCACAGCTCTTTCTCCTATCGAACACAAGTTGCTTTAGACAAGAGGGTAAGCAAGAAGCAGAGAGGAGACACGACCCTGAAGCCCAGTAAAAAACTTCTAGAGACTGGAACCAGGCAGCCCCACTGTTCCTGAGCTGTACCTCACCTGCGTACCTTTGCCATGTGGGGAGTTCCCATGGCTTGAAATTGCACGGAATCCAGACAGTCCACTGGCCATGGGCGAGTGCTATCTCTGGAAGTTTACAGGGAGCACTTGTTGAGGGTATTTGCCGAGTACAAGGGCAACCTTTAACAAAGGAATAAGCAAAACTCACACAAGCGTTGCATGGATAGCTCTTCCGACTGCCCACAAGAATCAAACATTTGGAGAGATCCAAATGCAAAGGAAGTATCACCTCCTAAACAGTGAGCCCTTCTTGTGAGAAGGGGGAAGTTTGTAAGCAGTGCCAGGGAAAGCCCCAGAGCTGTGGGGTGGACTCCTCAGCTTCCTGTGAGTTCTCTGCACACTCAGCAGTGTCCTGGGCTCATCCAAGAAGTGTTATCTTTGTGGGCCAGAAGCTGTGTTCTCTCTGGTAGGCCTATTATATATCACCTCCTCTTAGCACCAGGGGCCTCACAGATGAACATTCCTGATGATTTAAACGTCTGGACTATACTATAACATAAGCACAGGGCATGACCTCAGTAAGTCACAGCCATGGAGCAATGATTTGACTTTTCAATGGAAAATAATGACAGACAGACAACCCTGACACTTCCTTTGAGAGGTTTAATAAAATCATCACACATACCCTGCCAGGGAGCTTGTCACTCTGTGTCTTTGGCTTTGACCTGGCCTTGGAAATGAGTTCGTGCTAGGTTGAAGGCATCTGTCCAGATGTTAAGGTCTCTAAACTCAAACCAGTTAATCTGGAAGTAAAATAATCAAAGGAAGTTTGTGGCCTGGAAAGCAATCAATCTCATTCATAAATCAAACCTTTTGAATGCATCTTGATATATCCATGTGTCCAAAACCTATCAAATTTTAAAATTTTTGATTCTATTAATTGTTTTGATCTCAGACATAGAGAACAGCTGCTTGTGATTGTGCATGAACTAAAATACCAAGATTATGTGAGAATCATAAGTCTTGGAACTATGGTGATAATCTAATGAGGCAAAAGCTTGGATGCATGTCATCTTAATCAGAACAATAGGTGTTGTTAACCAGACAATGCTGTAGGGAGTAATGCCTCAGAAATCCTGCAGCCCAGGGGCAGGTGGCATACCTCCTCTCCCGCTGAGCTTGTGCATCAGTCCAATTCTTGAGAATGACTTCTAAACTCTGCTTCACTATTTACCTTTTCCTCTTGTGCTGATGTTACCATTACAACCTAGAAGAAGAGAACTCATAGGCGCAGAGTGGTCCATGTGCAGCTGAGAGCTGGTGATTTTCTTTTCTCTTTGGTTGTTCTATGCGGGAGACTCTACCCACATTCTAACAGATCTGTGCACAAGAGGTTATAGCATGCTCTAGACTTTGGATATTCTTGGCCTTGAAAAAAATTTTTTTTTTTTTTTTAAGTTTGTACAGGTAATTACCATTGTTTACAGTACTGAGGGCAAACCCCACCCTGGGCTGCAGGCCAGGGGATCTCAGAGTCAGTGCAGGGGCCTGAGCCAAGTCCAAGACAAAAGCACAATTATGTTCACCTAAAACCCACACTGGTGGTGGTGGGATGAAGGAAACACCTACACAAAGGGGAGGTGTGTGCAGGGAGGGACTTCCTTTGAAGTTTTGCATACATCTTATAAATTTTTCCCCTGTAGTGCTGGGAATGAAGATTCTTGGTTCTCATGCTGGGTCTCTCTTGTTGAGCTATGCCATAAGGAAACGGACTTCCTTCTTACTTGATTTGCCAATGTTTAAAACTGACTTTAAATAAAAGAATTTTAGAAGAATTAAGAAAACGGGAAATGTTGTGTAAGGTGTTATGAAGCTTTCTTAATATTTTTGGCAGAAAGGAACTTAAAATAAAATACCAAAAGAATCTATTTTTTAAAGCCTACTTCACTTTTTTAGGTTCTTCATTACCTTTCCTTCTGATCCAGGTCCATTTTCCACTTATGAAACTTAAAAACCTGTGGGGTGAGAAAAAGGGTTATCATCACAGTCTATTTGGTTCTCCAAGTCAGAAAATAATTAGTGGAGACCCAACAACTTGCATACATTATTTTATGTTAACTGTGCTGAATCTTTTTCTTCTTGCCAGGATTAGGGCCAGATGATTGTTTGTGCTTATGTTATGAATCACTGACGCGCAGAGCTTGTAGTGGATATGTTGACATGTCTTTACGTGTACTGGCACCACCAGGTAAGCGGAACAATCAGGGATGTGGAGAACTGAAACATAGCAGGGTCTTCCCATCCCACCCAGTCCCAGAGCAGGAATTCCTTACTAAGTACTTCAGTTCCTGTACGGCAACATCCATAAATCATCTGAACCACTGTATTGTATTTTAGGAGAATGGCTGTAGGAAGTTGAATTTTCCCCTTTAGTCCAGGAGGAAAATGCTTTTTGGGAAATAGACATGGAAATCTGAAGTGCACTCTCCACAGCTTTGGTGAAGGCAAGGTCTGAAGAAGTTTCTGGGCATGAGCCTGCCGTTCATTGCTGCACACACACCCAGATGTGTACTGAGAGGTCTCAAGTAGTGAGTTCTGCATACCCAGCTCTCCACTGTCCAGCAGCAAAGAGGAGAGGGGAATTACAGGCAGGGTGGCCCTGAAACACTGCTACAGCCCCACCTGGATTCCTGGTGCCCCTGGATTCCAGGTGCCCTTTCAACCACCTGGAATTGAGGGCGTTTCAAGGTACAGATGTAATATGTGTTTGTCTTGCTTTTGTTTGCACCTACTACCAGCTGGAAGCTAGAAAGTGTGTGGCATTGCAAACAATTGGTAAATAAAGAGAATATAAGAGTTAAAAAATATCTTTTAAACTAACAGGCTAACAGGGGAGGGAGGGAGGAAAGCAGGGGAGGGGGAGAGGAAATAGTTTTTCAACAGGAAACAGATGAATATAGAGACAAATTTGTAATGGTGTGATCCTGTTGCATATTTTCCATGTGTTAATATCTCTACATACAATTCATCCTCAGATAGTTTATTCATATATAGAAAATAGGCCTCCATGCCTAGATCTGCCTTTGCTTAGCACTTGTTGAGTGTTCCTCCAATGCGCTGGCAGTAAGGTCAGCACTGCAAATACCATGATGAAAAGCTGCCATCACACTACATTCTGACAGCAAATTGGCACCCATAAAGAAGTTGTTTCTCATGGAGGTGCTCCAAGGGCCAGCAGAACACACAGGGCTACCTATCACTCCTTAGGACAGTATGGGAGTGTGCCGAGAAGGAAGATCATACACAAAACCTCTTACTTCACCCCCAAAGTACTCCCCAAAATACATATAATTCCCACAAAAGTGTGAAATGTGTCAGGGATGGCCTTTTATTAGTCATCCTTGTGGACTAGAATAATTTCTCTGTATTATGTAAAATTTGGAAATAGAACATTTTGCTTAAACATTAAAGGTTGATGTAAATGTTTCCAGAGTAATATGCACCTTTGAGATTCATTTTGATCAAACTATTTTGTTCTGCCAAAGGTATTAGAAATTTGAAAAATATTAAATATTTAGCTTCCTAATAATAGAAAGTCACTTTTTGTCAACTAGAATAAGCATTTTGAAAAGATGCCAGTTCATTCTATTTATTTATTTATTTATTGAGAGAGAGTTTCACTTTGTTGCCCTCAGTAGAGTGCTGTGGCATCACAGCTCACAGCAACCTCCTGGGCTTAGGTGATTCTCTTGCTCAGCCTCCAGAGTAGCCGGGACTGCAGGCACCTGCCACAACCCTCCGCTATTTTGTGTTGCAGTTTGGCCAGGGCCATGTTCAACCCTGCCACCCTCGGCACATGGGGCTGGCGCCCTACCCTTGTTGCATTTTGGCTGGGCCATGTTCGACCCCGCCACCCTCGGCACATGGGGCTGGCGCCCTACCCTTGTTGCAGTTTGGCTGGGCCATGTTCGACCCCGCCACCCTCGGCACATGGGGCTGACGCCCTACCCTTGTTGCAGTTTGGCTGGGCCATGTTCGACCCCGCCACCCTCGGCATATGGGGCTAGCGCCCTACCCACTGAGCCACAGGCGCTGCCCCATTCTATTTATTTAAAAAATTTGTACACCATGAAATACTATTCAGCCATTAAAAAAATGGAGATTTTGCAGCATTTCTATTAACCTGGATGGAGCTGGAACACATTATTTTTAGTGAAGCATCACAGGAATGGAGAAGTATGAATTCTATGTATTCAACTTTGATAGGAGGACAATTAATGACACAGTGGAGTGTAGGGGAAGGCAAGAGCAGACAGAGACAGGAGGAGGGAGGGGGTTAGGAGTAAAGGAAAAGAAAATAGTGACTAATTCTCATATAAATTGTATTTAATTTTGACCGAAGTACATTATTTGAACAATAATTTTTAATTCAACTTGTTAATGTTGTTTAGAATATTGCATCTTCATTTTAAGTGAAATATGTTTGTAATTTCCCTTTATAATAATATATTTTTTCCAATTTTAATATCAGGTATATCCAAATGAAGTAGAATATTTTGAGGTATTTCTTCTTTTTCTCTTGTCTATATGATTTGCCATGATCTGTTTTTTGAAATTATCTTCTATTTTTATTTATAAATATTACTTGTCTATTTTTTGAGACTTTGGTAAAAAAAAAAGAAGTTAACTGATGACTCCATACTGAACCTCAGAGTCAAAGCATTCTATGATAGACACACTTTTACCTGACAATGTGAATGTTACTTTTTTTGCATTATTATTATTATTGCTCAATATTTTGTTGCAGCAATTGTCTGATTTCTTTTCTGAATGTATTTATCTTCTTTTGTTCTCTAAGAGGTTTTTGTTTCTAGTCCTTATCTTAGACATTATTATAGTTATTAAATTTTAAGCCTTTTTAATTTTGTGAAGGCAAAAAGTGGAAACCAAATAAACACATGTATATGTATAGAGAAAATAAAAAATTTGTTGTAATTTGGGCTTCTGACATTTCTATACTACTATCTCTTCCCTTTTAAATTAATTAACTTATTTTAGAGATGAATTCTTGCTATGTTACCCGGGCTGGCTTCAAACTCCTGGGCTCAAGCAATCCTTCTCCCTCAGCTTCCGGAGTAGCTGGAAATACTGAACCTGGCCATTTAAAAAGAAAATACGGTATGCTGTTTGGCAAACTCAAGAGGAATAACCTGAGGACAATTGTGGAGGCAAAGTAGAAATCTGTTTCTGACACTCCAACTTAAAATCTGTGTGATTTTATTGCTTACCTTTTCTGAGTTTCAGGAATTTTGTTTTGCTTTTAAATGGAAGTAATAATGCATGTAATACCTACCTTGTAAGCTTATTCTGAACATTAAATGAGATAAGGCATATGAAGCCCCTGAGAAGGAACCTGGTTTACCTACTCTGCACTCAGCAAATAAATTTTTGAGTGGAACAACCTGCCAAAGAGTGATTTATTTAATAGAATAAACGCCAAAATCCCAGTTGCTACGATGGCCTCCTTCTCAAGGGGCTGAGCAGACAAGCACCTACATTCAGCAGTAGTATGGTAATAAGCTCAACAGGTGGAAGCACAGAAAGAGGAAAATTTACAGGTCTTCCACAGCATCTCTGAAGTCAGCCCCATGGAAATCTGAGTGCGGTGTCCTGACCCTCAGCAGATCTGGCTAAGTTGAACTCATGCCAAGAGGTGGGAGCGCCTTCTTTCCTCCAGCCAGCCAGTCTGAGTGGGACTTGCACACACACACCTTGCTGCCTCGGGGTCTGGAGGGTATCTTGAAACTTCTCATGTAAGCACTCCTGGGCTGGGTATTGGGTTTGCTTGTGGAACAAAGAGTAGTTTGAGCTTTTAGTTTTTTTTAGATAAAAATATGGGTGATGGAAAAGACTTGATTCACTCAATAGCACGGAATACATACCAGGAACCTCTGAATCCCTATAATGAGGCACTCTGTCTTTTGTTTACAAACCCAGGAATCTCTTCTCTCAGAAAAATATTAAAATTGCAAAGAAAAAAGTGCTTGAGAGCAGATTCACAGGAACAAGGTTCAGATACACAAATTTCATAAGTCTTTTGAAGGCTATTTACCCTCACATGAATGGGAATGCAAAATATTATGCAAAGCAGATTTAATCTTCTGGCTAATTTGCCTTAATAAAAAAAGTTAAAGGCATAAAAGGAAGATTACATCCACATTTTAAGGTTGTGTTTTCATGTAAATAAAAAGTTGCTCAGAATGCACTGGGCACTTGAGCAGAGGTCTCCAGGTTCACTGCCTGGCTGGGGCCTCCATCTTGGTCGTCAGGAGCCGACTGATAATGGCAATTAATGGCAATCGACAGTGGTGTTGATGGTTTAATTATGATATCAGTGTATGCCCCAGGCTGGTGTCAGGCAAGAAGAAAGAAGGGAGTGAGAAAAAAAGAAGGGGAGAGTGTAAGAAAGGGAAGAGAGAATGTAAAAAGAAAGAAGATAGCTGTGACCAAGGGAAACCATGATAGAATGATTAATGAAGTTTTCTTTGATTCCTTCGAATAATTCCCTATTCTTGTTAGGCATTTCTGATTTTCAAAAACGATTTCATTTCACTTGAGAATCCTGTGATACTGAGTATAAGCATAGACTAAGCATTGTCTCAGGTGGATGAGAAATGCTAACCAATACATACTAACAGATGGAGAATATTAGTGGGTTTGTGTACATTTTAACTTTTCTATTGGCAGCTCAGGGCAAAATTTCTGACCCCCAGCTATGTTCCAAATCAGTAGTTAGTGCCTGCTGTAAAAGATGTATGTGGACACCATTTCTAATTCCTTGTGCTCACAATCTTATAGGTATGTCAGTTTCAAAGTTCTGGGCTGATGACTTGATAAACATTAGGTGTGGACCCGACGAGAGCACAGGAGGTATCGTATATACTAGAGTATAAGCCGAGTTTTTCGGCACAAAATTTGTGCCAAAAAACCCGAACTCGGCACAAATTTTGTGCCGAAAAAACTCGGCTTATACTCGAGTATATAGGTAACTCACCCAGTGTAAGTTCTTGGGAATCTTAGTGTGTGTGATGTTTGAGATGAAACCCAAATGGCAGTATCCAGCAAAGGCATTGGGAGAAGATGTTTTCACACAGTGGGAACAACTCAAGGCCTCTCAGTGGCAATGATCCTCAGAGGGAAGTCCTGTGGTCTTGCTGCCATGTGGGCAGAGGACTTCCACATGGAGCCAGCGAAACAGGAGAAGCAGCCAGGGCAACTCCTGGAGGTCTTTGTCTGCCACACTGAGCTGCTTGGACTTTCTTTCAGATAATCAAGTGTGTTTCTTAAGGCGAGTGAATTTTGTTTCCTGTGATATCAGAAAGCCCAGGAGTAGATTTACAGGAATTATTGTAAGCAAACAGGAAAGCTCACTGGATTTAGTGATAATGATGGGGGTTACGTGAAGAGTTTCAAGTAGGTTGTGACATGGTCAGGTTTGTGTTTTATGAAATGCTCTGTGGTGCTTCCAAAATCTGACCCAGAAGGGCTCTGAAGCTTTTCCCCACTGGCTCTCCTTCACTTTCCCCTGGGAGTTTTCTGTTTGGGGTTTTGATGGTTGCTTTTCTTTTAAAACAGGCCAAAGTAACAAACTTCTCAGGTCCTGAGACAGGATCCATTTTGAATAATAAGGATTAAGAGAGAAAACACAAATAGCACTTCATCAGTCAAATGTTGACAGCTGACCTTGCTGAGTGGGCTGCAATTGCTTGGGGCGCCTGGCCAGCTTCTCACCTCTTTCCCAGAGCGGGACTCATCTTATTCTCCACTGCCTGGGACCTTTCCCCTGACAAATTTCCCCTCTCACTAAAACTTCCAGATTCCAGGTTGCCAGATCCCTGTGGGTTCTCTTGTTTGCAGACTGAAGAGCTCTGACCTTCTTTAGGAAATGGGCCAGGCTGTGGACATCCGTAAAATACAGGTTTCACTTCTTAGGAGAGGTATCTCCACTTGCCCAGCAAGAAGGAGCATTTACTAGAGGCTCCAGACACTACACCACTTGTGTCAAATGACACACACCACAAAAGCAGAGGATCATTTTTCCACACTGGTATGAGGTAGAAAAGTTGTTATGCTTTATTTTGGAAAAAAAAAAAAGTTATACTTTTTTTTCCCTCTCTGGATTGAGTGGGGTGGGAGCAGGGATAATTTTTTATTTGTATTTTAAGTTTGCAAAATGGCAGAACTGCAGCTTCCAGGAGAGGAGGGCACACAGAGGAGGTGGTCTTATGAGCCTCACTTACAGGGAAAGGATGTGTTCAAAAGACTACACAAGAGAGCCAATTTTCCAGTCTTCCAGGAGAGAATCCCATCACCTCCAGCACCAGCCACAACAGGAGGGAAGGGTGGAGCAGTCTGTGTCAACACCCATGCAGGGCTGTCCCTCTTCAGGGAAAGACCACACATGGCAGAGAAGATTCTAAGTATGTGACCTCAGCCCAGGATAATTTCCATATTCTAGATATTCTTTTTGAAATTCAAAAAGGACAAGTCTGACCTAGGCTATTGGGTACTCTGAATATAATAGCCCTATATTCATGTTTGAAAGAAAAAATCTACCTTCATTTATGTGACTGCAGGATCTTCAGCAACTATAGTATAACAGTCTGTCGCAAGTATATTGGATGTTTCAGTTTGCCAGACCTGTCATGATAAATTAATTACAGGATGTTGCAGAAATGGCAAAGCTCCAGCAGCATCTTGCATAGTTTAATATAGACCCATTTCCCCATTTCAATGTATCTGTGGTTAGATAAATCCTCAGAAATTTACAGCTGCTATAGACTAGTTTATTATGTACTTTGCCTGCACACATGAGAAGTATAAGAACTTGATGTCTTTAAAATACATAGATATCACTGATATTTCTTTATCACTGTGGAAATGTTTAGTTGCTGAAAGTAGCCTTGGCAGGTACTACTGAACATTAACTTCTGTATAATCGGCAGGGATGGTTAAAAACATTATTGTGCTTAACCATCTTATATTTACCTCAAATCGAAGAATTATAGCTCAGAAAAAATGTGTGGCATGTATACAGAATGGCCCTGTGAACAAATTTAATAGGAAAAAATTAACTACTTATTTTCAGGTGAAAACACTGAAAAACCAAACTGAAGCTATCAAGCTTTTCTCTGGGGAACTTACTTCCTTACTCTTGTGACTGTTTTGAAAGCCTCAGCTACTTGTTTTCACTCCGGCAATGTGTTATTTTCCTCAATTTTTTTTTTTTTTTGCTTTTCCCCCTATTCAGATTCTCTCTCCCTCCCCTTATCTGTATTAAGCAAAACATCTCCATCCCAAGCAATTTTAAGAAATTGTCCTTTGATTGGCAATATATGAGTTTACTTATGTAACTGTATAAATAAACCATTCTTAAATTTCTACTATTCTTTCCTAATTCTTGACAAGGCTCAAGTCATTATTTAAGCAGAAATGAACTACAATAAGTAAACATCAGATTGTTTAGCACCTTTAGAAATGACATGTATTTATTCATAGTTGGACCACTTTGACCTCAGTGATAAGAGCAGAACATGAATTATGTAAGCTGTGTGTATACATGTATATATATATTGACACTCCTTTTTTTTAGATGGAGAAATTAACATTGTAGGTTCTTAGCAGGACTAGACTCCCCAGCTTTTCAAGACAAAAACAACTCATCTATAATCAGTATGAATTTGAGGTGTTAGAAAAGCAGCTTTAGAAAATAGAGTGCTTGCAACATACGCTTGATGTAGATTTGAAGATGATTAGAAAAACAGCATTCTTTGTGTTTACAAAACAAATGTTTTGTTATCCAGTTCCCGCCTTAGCTTAAAGTATTTCCTATTCACCTTAATAATTAGAGCAGAAGGATATGATGAATGAAGTACCTCATTACCAAGTTTGCTTCCCGGGTCTCTGTAGAGAGTAGCTGTCTGCTTTTGCCCAGTTAGTTCATTGTTAACCCTAAGTGATGCTGACATGCAGTTCTCCTGCGGATAATTGGGTCCATCCATAGACTGAGTTCTTCAGTCAACACAGCCTTTTGATTGACATGCTTCTTGATGTTTTTATTATCTCTTATATGACTGGAATGGCGCCTTTTCGGTTTCTTGAATAAAATGTTACTGTACATGTAATTAGTTTGATTCTATAGAACCTGTTTCTTAAGAAAACATAATTATAGTATGGAGTAAAGACTTACTGAATAATTATGGGATAAACAAATGATCAGTTTAAAACATTTTTTTTTTTTTTTCACGAGACTTACTTTATTTAGGTCTACTATTTCATTACAAACACATTAGACGTTTCTCGTCTCTCAGTGTTGTCATAGGTTCCAGATGCTTCTTTAGTTACTCTTAGTGTGCCATAGTCTCCAACTACAAGCATTTACTGGCTTGGTCTCCCCAGCAACTGAGACCAGTGCTTCAGAGATGGCGCAGTGGAGTCTGACTGGTGTGTGCACTTGGACAAGTTACTTAACCTTCAGAGCCTTGGCTGTTCCATTTATAGAGCTGGGAAGATTTTATATATATCATGGATTTGATATGAAGAGTAAATGAAGTCATGTATGTAATGAAGTAAAGATGTGGGGAATATTTTCTGTAGTTAAGTCCAATTAATTAGAAATCAACAAATATATAGCTTAACACTTTTGGATTGTTTAAAAATGTTCCAGTAACTTACTCAGATGTAAATCATTTAAGTACATAAAAATGTAAATTCACAAATTCTTGTTATAGTTTGCAAAACTCTCTTAAAAATAATTGTGAGTTATTATATCACTGACATGTGATAAGAAGTCATAAAATGGTAAGTTATTTCCCAGATAGTCTGAACTTCCTAAAGAAAAAATGTCTTTATTTAATAACACTTTTCTAATAAAAATAAAATTAAGGTCAAGTATTTGCTTTTATGTGATAGAAACTTCACAAGATTTCAATAGTACCAAGTGTTAGCCATTTAGAAGCACTGATTTCATTTAAAATGTGTATCTTAAACATAAATTTGCACTGGGTAAAAAATTTCATGTTTTAAAGCTTTTGAAAATTTGGCTTTTATTCTAGCTTTGAAAATCCTATTCTCAGTACAGTTTCAACACTGAAGAAACCTTAATCTATAAGATAGAATTGAATCAGTAATGGGAAAATATGTTTCTAAGAATAGTTTAAAATATTAGATATAGAAGTGCCAAATTGTTACCTGTCTGGAGAAAAGAGATGACATGGGATGAGACTCAGTAATTTCTGAATATAGACAAAACAAAGTTTGTTACTAAGAAAATCCCAAAATTCATCAAATGGATTCTGATGTCTGCTTTTCTGCTTGATTATAATCTGAATCTATTACTTGGAAGGCACTGGTATGATGTTCCCCACCCATCTCATCTCAGAGTATGTGGTGAAGACTTTTTATTAATCTATTTGTGAACACAGCCCTAGTCTTACTTTGTCAACAAGACAAGGGAGGAAAGGACTGGGATTTGAGTAGAATCAACTTGTCCTAGTGTTTGCCCCAACAGTTATTTTTTGTCTTCAGTGGTTGTGAAATAAGAATAACCCTTTATTTTTCACATGAATAGGAAAATTGAGATCTTAGAAAATGCATGGCCCTTCCTGACATCTTTTTCCTTTGTTTAGATTTAAAGTATTTCTGCAATCTGTTAAAAGTCTTTGTGATTAAAATGTAAATCAGAGAATCAACATTTATCTCAAAATTATGAACTGATACTGTAAAGAGACATTTTTATTTTAAATTACCAAGTGCGTGCATTCACAAAAGAGAAAAAACAACCTTGTGCAAGGATGACTCAAATTGACTAGGCCTGGCTGTACGTGAAGCACAGATGTATGTGTCCAGAACAAATTTCTGCACTGACAGCTGCAGGCTTCAGGAATCATCAGTGCCAGTCAACACTTTCAAAGAGGCCTTTTTAAAAAGTTCTACACGGAAGAGACATGTTTACCAATTTTTATGCCTCTACCACATGTGCAGGGATAAGAGCTATACATGTTTTTACTAAAAGATCTCTCTTGTCGGGTGTACATCTGGACAAAATTTACACCTCAATGCCCTGACACAGTTTTTCTCACTTATTTTCAAGGGATCAATTATTTAATTTGGAAGATAAGTTTTTCTAATTTCATATTAGTTTTGACTTTCTTAGAGTTTAATATTTTATTGACAGACTTATCATACAGTTAAGAAAGGAGAAAAGTAAAAACAAAACAAAATAATTTCCCTATTATAACATTAAACTTTAGAACTACAGTCACATAATAATAACATTGTTAATCTGGAACTAAAGAAATACATAATGCAATTTAACAATTTAAAAACAAATATTAAAAGTAAAATATATATATAAGTCTATACATTGCTTATATGCTTAAATATGAAGTGCCTTTTTTAAAAAGTAAAAAAATTTGGAACACTGTTGCCAGTCCAGCCAAACATCTGTTTTACTGTAAGTGTATCAAGTTATATATATGGTTAATTTTTAAGAAACACTAAATTTTAATTCAAAAAGGCAAATTGTTTTCTTTTAATGCATTTGATACTAGAACCTTTTGAATACACAATATTTTAAAGCTGCTTATCTTCTAAATAAAGTTAATTTCAAAAGCAGAGACTTCATATTCTGAGCATAATATCACACATATAATCATATTACAGATAAAATAATATTAAACAATTACTTAACAGATATCCTAACAATGCAAACACTTTTAATTCACCTTGCGGAGTAGCAGGTATAATTTTCCAACGCTGGTAATTTTGATGTAATTACTAATAATATAAGTACTAATACTTTGACCAACAACTATCACAATAGTGTATAACATTTAAGTTCAAAGGTCACATTGATTTTTCCACCCACAACTTGCCTTGCTTCTGATTTTTCTAGAGACTTTCCTAAGAATGAGAGGAAGTGGATCCTTCCTTTCTTCCTTAGCATCTGAAAATTCTGAACTCTGAAGAGAAATTACATTGAGTTTAATTTCTCGTTTCATCTCTGCATTTGGGTGTCTTTTCATTCTTCTTCAGCTCTTTACTAGGGAGAAAAGTATACAGAATGTACTTAAAAAACTTGAAAAGTCTTCTGGCTGCAACCAAATCTTAGCATTACCAGGCAACAGTAGAGGTAATAATGCAATGCAAAATGCAAACACACACACACACACACCCCAAGTATAATAATTACCTATCTTCTGGTTTGCTTCTCAAACATACTGTTAACATCTATTTGTATCACTAGAAGTTGTTTAAGGCCTGCTCCAGCATTGACAAGTTAATATAAACAAAAAAGAAACATACTTCCTAAATATAGAGACTAAGAACTCCAAACCAGGAGTCATTTTTAGAAATTAACAGTAGGCAATCAGAGTACATAAAGTTCTTCATTCAATGGAAAAATAATTGTCATGAGTGATGCTTCAGGGGTAATAACTGGAAAGAATATAGATCATTTTATTAAACAACATTCCTACATTTAGTCTATGGCTGTGTCTACTTTCATAATTAGGTTATTACATTTTTCAAATCAATCAAAAATGGTTTACCTCATTTTTCATTGACTAAAATAGTGATTAAACTATGGATCTAGATGCAGATTTGATTCCAAACAGATTATACCATTAATAAAAAACAAGAACAAACAGGCAGATGAAACAAGATATGCTTCCTCAGAGACCAGGTAGTAGGTGCACTGCAGCTCGTGGGTGACACACCAGGTAGGTTGAACCTGGAATTTTTCAAAGCAGTTATTCATTCAGCACTGATGAGTTCTGGACTCACAGAAAATGTTACTGTCTTTTCTCTAAACAGAAAGGGTTTAATACTTGGTTGCCCTTAGAAAACAAAGTACAGCTTCAAATGATGGCAATCTGGTCAAGGGAGCATTCAACTCCATTGCTCACTCCTCAGGAAAGTGATGGCTGGCAAAGAGGACTAGGGAATACCCATGCTTTAAGGAGCAGGCCCAATCTTAAATAGATGGTTAGGCTATCTTTCCATATGAAAACATTTACACAGGAGGCGAAAAGTTTGTCAGTCCATGTTTCCTGATTGTTAAATGATGCTATCCCTAGTAAATTTATATGATATACAGAAGCCCTAAAGTATATTCAAGTTCATGAAAACAACTGAAGTTGAGTCTAAAATGGTACAGAGATAGCCAAGGTATAATATTCATTAGGGGCAAAAAGTATCATTTTTGTCCCTGTCTTTATATAGGAAAAGTATGTAAAACTTGATCCAATTGGGGTTTGATGAAAATGGGCAAGAAAGTGGTAAAGGTTCAAATGAATGCTGAGCACAGGTCATACAGAGACCTATGAACTCTTGCAAAGGGCAGTGAGGACGGCCAAAGGATCTCTGGGGAAGAACAAGATAAAACAAAATGAGGAGTTCACAGTGGTGGGAAGACAAAAAGAAAAACAGAAAAGGGAAGTGGGGAGGAGAACAGCTGGAAATTAGTGAGATGGATCCTGCACGTGCAGAAGACGTGGGACAAGTTAAATCAATCAGGTGGAGACTACAGGGTGAGAAGTAAACAGAAAAGCCAGAAGGACCCTCAGGAGAGGGAGACCAGAAAGGAATCCAACCAGAAAAAGCTGAAGCAGGTGGCCAAGACAGCATCTTTTAGGGAGATGATTCAGACTAGGAGGAAGAAACATCCTGGATAGAGAATGGCAAAGGCAACCAGTGAAGGGGAGAAAAAGGACAGAACAAAGGGAAGAGGAGCAGAGACGGTGAGGTGCACCCTGAGGACAGCTGGCTGCACACTTCTGTGAACAAGGAAAGCTAGGGACACATCGGCACGATGACACTGACAGCAGAGGAGTCTGAAAGCTAAGAGAGAGATGGGGATTTGCTGAAAGAGGGAGACAAAAGAATAAACCCAACTCCATTTCTTCTCTGAGGTCTCTTCTTATAAAGTATCCTTATAAGCTAACAGAGGAAGAGCGTAATAAAGCAAGTGTCTTTTTAAAAGCTCTCACAAAAAGAGAATGGAAAATATGTGTATAGGTTAGTGTTTGCATGTATGTTACATGTGAAGAGTAAGATTCACAACAATTCTAGGTCCTATCTCATAAGAAATTCCATCCAATAAATATTCCCTGAAGGTTTACTTTTGTGACCAGACACCAGGATACGTGCTGGAGTGAAAAAATGTGAGCACTGCAAGTATTTACCAGTTAATTAGAGTTAACAGATCAAGCAATGAATAACAGAAATAATCCTGAACTTGGAGCCAGAAGATCAAGTTTTAGTTCAGGCATTTTGTGGCTGTGACTCTGGAATCTTGGTTTCTTGAAATGTAGAAATATAGTAGAACATCTGTAGGTTGACCACCCAAGGGACTGTAACAAACTGGTCAACATACAGAGGTGGTTCCCATAAGGAACGAGGCCTTTGGTACATGTGGTGCCTGTCCAGTCTATGAAAATTAGGTCAAACTCAAGGAGGTGGCCAATGTACAAAGGTGGTCAGCTATGAGGTTCCACTGTAATTGGCCATATTAGAAAATTTCTAAAATAATTTTCATTTTGAAAAAATGATCAACTTGCACACACATGTTGTGTAGAAAAATTAGACAACATACAAAATAAAATAGAAGAAAATCATCATAACCTCATCATTCAACTACTGACACTTTTAATGCATTTCGTTTTTTATGTATATATGTAAACTATTTTATAATCATATTTTTCTTTAAAAATATATGTCTATAAAACTGCTTCTATAATATATAATGAATAATGAACATATGATAACTTATTATATACATGTTTCAGAATTTAATCAATCCTTATTTATGGAAATTGACTTATTTTTCTTCTTTTTAAAAAAATACTGCTTGAAGGCCGGGCATGGTGGCTCATGCCTATAATCCTAGCACTCTGGGAGGCCAAGGCTGGTAGATTGCCTGAGTTCACAGATTTGAGACCAGCCTCAGCCAGAGCGAAACCTCGTCTCTAAAAACAGCTGGGTGTTGTGGTGGGTGCCTGTAGTACCAGCTACTTAGGAGGCTGAGGTAAGAGAATCACTTGACCCCAAGAGTTTGAGTCCCTGGCACTCTACCCAGGGTAAAAAAGTGAGACTCTGTCTTAAAAAAACCAAAAACAAATGAACAAATAAAAAACTGCTTGGAAGAATAGTTTTTTAACAGAACTTCTCTATGAATGCTTGAATTTTTTTTTGATTTTTCTTTCTTGAAGTCAAACTTTCAGGTCAAAAGATAAGGATATTTTGAAAACTTAATTCTATCTATTACCGGAAAAGTATAAGGGAATGCACTTCCCCATATGCACATCATCACCAGGTATCACAAATTTGGAAGCTTGTTGTCATTTTATGAGAGAAAAAACACCATCTCATTTTATTGTTTTAATTTCCATTAATTTGATTACTAGAAGGTAAACATTTTTCATGTTTATTGCCATTTGTATTTAATCCTTTAATAATTTCCTTTAAGACTGTCCTCTGCACATCCTTTGTCAATTTTTCTACTGCTGTATTTATTCTTCTTGATTTCTCAGAGCTTTTTATATGTTAAAAGTATTACTCCTTTATAAGAAATTCTCCCCTATCCCAGGTTATTGATCATTTAAAAAGTTTATGGAGTTCTTTTTGAAACATATATTATTTTAAAGTTTCTACTATTTAAATCTAAAAATCAGTTTCATAATGTTTTCTGATTCTGACATCAAGGTTGAAAAGTCATTTCTTGACCCATGATTATATATTCATGTAGATACTTTCTGTATAGATAGATTTTATTTTTTATAATTACAATCTAAACAATACTCTGGAAAACTTTGAATCCCACTCCTAGAAAGTGACAAATTCATATATTTGGACATGAATAGGACTATAACATTTTCCTTTGAGCAGACAACCTTCACATCTACCTAACAGAGAAGACCAGGCTTCTGACAGGCTTCCCCTGCCTTTCTTATAGCCTATGGCCTATCAGAAAACACCATCATCCACACACATTTCCCCACTGGCCTGTCTCAGTGGGAAAAGGGGTCCACTCCTCTTGTCTTGAATTTGAACGCTCTGGATTTCCTCAGGCCGCAGGGATTTACCTCTTGCCCCTATACCTCCAGTGGCTCACTTCTCAAGTGGTTCTTTTGGTTTGTAAATGTTCTTGTCATTCTCCTCCTTATAAAGATAATCTTTATATCCTATGTTTTCCACTAGTTACTGCCCAGATTTTTCTTTCCTTTAAAGTGTAGCTTTTTTGGAGAATAAGACTCTTCTGACAGTCTTTTTCTTCAGGGCTGGAGAGAGTCAGATTTAAGTTTCTAGGCCTCTCCATCAAAACTACCTTCCCCAAGTTCTAAGTCTTTTCCATTGACAGTACGGTACAACTTTCGCCTGGTTTTCCTCTTACTTCTGTTAGGGTAACTTTTTGGCCTGCTGGTTCACTCTTCATCTGCAAGTCCATTATGTGTCCTCAGTCCTCAGGGCTCTGTTCTTTGCCCATTTCAGAACTATAGGTGAGAAAGACCAGAAACAAAGAGGCAGTCAGAAAGCTGGTATAATCAAAGATGAGGCTTTGATCTGGGAAGGGGCAGTGGGAATAGGAAGAAGGATAAATGAGAGGATGTGTGAGGAAAAAGAGTTGGCAGAGCTGTATAAGTGATTATATATGGGGGTGAGAGATATGGATTGCTTACTACATGGATTAACGATTAGCTGGTTGGGCATGGTTTATCCATGATGAAGAGACAAGAATAAAATATATCATCTGTCTCAGAAAAAAAAAAACGCCTGGAAAAAACCAGAAAGTTCTATCATCTCAGATGGAAACACACATATAGACATACACCTGTAAAAGCATAGGACATTCACATGAGGAAAGGGATGAAGAAAGTTTATACATAAAAAAGATGGGACATCTTGGCCAGTGGAATGGGCAACGTAACTTTCCAAATGACTCAGCAGCAACAGTAAAATATAAAACAAACGTTTCATGAATGGGTATTAGTGTACTTTTTTGTTAAGAGGGAAAAAACCCATAAAAACAATAAAAAAGAGGGATAACTGAAGAACCCAAGACAACATCTTCTCTTCAGGATGTTCAGAGAAGGTTGGAAGCATTAATAGAGCTTTAAAAAATGCAAGAATTTCAAAATCAGATAAGGACTGAATAGAGATTTTTATGGACCAAACTGTACTCCCTGCAAATCCACATATTGAAGCCCTAACTCATAATGTGACTGTATTTGAAGATAAAGGCCTTTAGAGAGATAATTAAGACTGAATGAGGCTATAAGGGTGGTGACCACGTTCAGTAGGACTCACATCCTTAGGAGCAGATTAAATCAGTGTGCAGGCACATTGTGCCTTGTTGGCAGATGAAACGAGTGTGCACTTGTTCTCTCTCTCGCACTTGCATGTGGTGCCCATTCTCCCACACGTGTGCATACGCAGAGGCTGTGTGAGGACATCGTGAGAAGGAAGCCATGTGCAAACAGAAGACAGGCCTCCCCCCAAAGCAATCCTGCTGGCACTCTGATCTTGGCCTTCTAGCTGCCAGAGCTGTAAAAACGAATTTCTGTATTTTAAACCAGTGATTTTTAGCTGGTGGGCTGTCAGACGATCTTAGATGTGCACTGAAAATTTTTAAAGATCATTAATTAAATATTTTGGAAAGGCGTTCAAAGCAAAGTAAGTATATTCTTTTTTTTTTTTTTTTAACTTTTGTTTTGATCAACATAATTTAAGTGTAGCGTGAGATAAAAAAAGATTGAAAAACACTGCTTTAAGCAATGAAGTCTGTGGTTTTCGCTATGGCAGCCTAAACAGACTAATAGAGAGATACATAAGTGAAATGAAGTCAGATGACTAAGAATGAAAAGGTCAGAAATTCAAAGAGGAAAGAACAAATAAGTAAATTTAGAAAGGAATAAAATTATGAGACAAAAACAAAAGGTTAAGCTCTGAAAAAAAAGCACTGATAATTTATCATTTTAATCTGTCTGAAGTACAACCTTTTGCCTTATCTCCAAGGAATCTATGTTCTAGCTTTAAAGTAAAACCTCAAATGTCTGTGGAGGCCAGGGTAATGAAGCGAACAAAAGCAGCAAACCAGGAATAATGCAGCAGGGATTAATGGACTGTGGCAAACTGGAGAGGGGATGACCCATCTAAAGGGGCATTCCACCCTCTCTGCTCCATGTCATGGAGACCATGAGAATGTGGAATGTGGTCTAGAACTCTTTCAAGAGAAGTCAGAAATCTGCATTTCTTTTATGTGGATTTTTTAAAAAAATATTTGCATAGTAAATAAATTACACCCACCCCCCACATGCACAGTGGACCCAACCCAAGTGATCAGGCCTGCATCTGGCTCACCAGCCCTGATTTCTGACCCCTGCTCCAGTCACAGACACTTGTTGGTTTTAGGGTGTTCCATGCAGTTCTATACCTTTGTGCCTTAATTCCTGTTATCCTCTGATCTCTAGATCCTTCTCTTGTTCATCCTGTCTCTGTATGATCTTTAAGACTTAAATGTTGTCTTATATCTTTGGTTTTCCCTGGCTACTGTGGAAGGTGAGACAATAGCAATCCTCTTTCTCCCTTTAGCTATTATAATCCTCTTTCTCCCTTTATACACAGTGTATTGAAAGGCTACCCAGAATGAACTTTTCGTTGCAGCCAAGGGACAAGCTTTACCTTTTGTCTAAATAACCAAAAAAAGGGAACAAAATATAAGAAACAAATTTTAAGATACTGAATCATAGGCAGTGAAGGATAATGATCCCTAGAGACACTGAAAATAAATAAGATGGTACTTCGAGAACTTCTAGGCCAATGCACAGGAAGCCAAAACCCCAGTGAGCCTGGTGGACCCCTTGGTGAGAGCTGAAAGACTGGGGAGACCAAGGTGGATGCAATTCACAGTGACAGAGAGGAGAGTTTCCTAATGAGAGACCTTCAAGATCCACAAAATGTCCCCCTCAAGTATTCAGTGGACAACTGGTGAGTACACTTATCTGAGGAAATTACCCAAGGCCCAGAGCAGTGCTATCCCCACTAGCAAAAACAGAAACTGTCTCTGAGGAAGCCCAGACATTGGACGTATTAGGCAAAGATCTGAGACCCACAATGAAAAATACATTCAAAGAACTAAAGGAAATCATGTCTAAAGAACTAAAGGAAAGTGAGAGAACAATGTGTCACTAAATAGAGAATATTAATGCAGAAATAGAAATTACAGAAAAAATACTAAACCTTCACAAATTCTTCTAGAAAACTGAGGTGGGAGTTCTTCCCAATTTGCTTCATGAGGCCAGCATTACCCACTACCAAAAGCAGACTAAGATGTTATAAGGAAACCACATAACTATTATCCCTGATGAACAAAACTCAAAGACTTCTAAATAAAATTTTCTCAAATCAAATCCAACAATTTTTATAAAGGAAAATACTCTATTACTAAGTAGGATTTATTACAGGAATGTACAATTGGTTAAAATTTGAACATCAACATAATTCACTATATTAATAAATTAAAAAAAGCATATGATTACTTAATAAATACAGAAAAAGTATTTGACAAAAATATAACATCTATTCCTGACAAAAACTTTCATCAAACTAGAAAATGAAGGATACTTAATAAAGAGGATTTATAAAAACTTACAGTAACAATGTACTTAATGGTAAAAGACTGAATCCTATTCAATTTCCACGTGATAAAGAACAAGAAAAAAATGACTATTCTCATTATTTCTATTCAACATTGTATTGGAGGTTTCAGTTAGTACAATTAAGGCAAGAAAAAGAAATGAAAGGCACCTAGAATGTGAAGGAAGAAATAAAACTCTTATTTGCACAGTAGTATGGAAAACTAGATGGCATCTACTAAACAGCTATTAAAACTAACAAGTGAGCGGGGGCAGCGCCTGTAGCTCAAAGGAGTAGGGCGCTGGCCCCATATGCCGGAGGTGGTGGGTTCAAACCTAGCCCCGGCCAAAAACTGCAACCTCCCCCCCCCAAAAAAAAAAAAAAACTAACAAGTGAGTTTAGTAGGGTGGTGTAATATAAAAAAGGATACAAAAATCAGTAGTATGTGGTATTTCTGTAAACTACCAAAAAACAATAAGTTAAAATTTAAAAACAATATCGTTTTCATGTGAAATATATAGAAATAAGTCAACCAAGCACTTATGTACTTTATGTCTAAGACCTATATACTGGAAATTAAGAAACATTACCAAGAGAAATTAAAGAAGATGTAAACAAATGGAGAGATAGCATGATAATGGTCAGATGACTGGATACTGTTAACATGTAAATTCTTCTCAAACCAATCTATGAATTCAATACAATATTAGCTGGAATTCTAGCAGGCTTTGCTATAGAAATTGACAAGCTGATTCTAAAATTCATGTAGAAATAGAAAAGACCTCAATTATTAATAATTGGTCAAACCAACTTTGAAAAGGACAAAATTGAAAGAGTAATACTATCTGATTTCAAGCATATTATAAAACTACACAGTAATCAAAATAGCACAGCAGTAGTATAAAGATAGAGTAATAGATCAATAATGGATAGTCCAGAAACAGACCCATTATATACGGACAACTAATTTTCAAGAAAGGTATAAAGGTCACTCAGTTGGGAAAGGATTTTTAAGGTTTTTTTTTTTTTTTTGCAATTTTTGGCCAGGGCTGGGTTTGAACCCGCCACCTCTGGCATATGGGGCGGGAAAGGATTTTTAATAACTGATGCCAGAACAACTGGATATTTAAAGGCAAAAAATATAAAATTGAAAATAATAAAACTTCTTTAAGAAAATATAGGAGATAACTTTTGTGACTTTGAGTGACAAAAGTTTCTTAGATTACTACACTAAAGCATGATTCATTAAGAAAATAGAAAAATTGTACTTCGACAAAATAAAAAATGGTTTGCTCTTCAAGAGCTACTGTTAAGAGAATGAAAAGATAGAGACTGGGAGAAAAATATTTGCAAATCATGTATCTGATAAAGAACATATTTAGAATATATCAAGAATTCTCAAAACTTAATAAACAACCTAATAAAAATGGGAAAAATATATGAACAGTTCACTGAAGCAGCTATATACATGGAAGATAATAAGCACATAAAAGGTTGTTCAAAATCTTTAGATGGTGGAGATATGCAAATTTAAACCACAATGAGATATAGCTACTTGTGTTAGAATGGCTAAAATTACAACAGCTGATCATGTATTAAGAAGTATTGGTGAGGAAGTGAAACTCTCATACACACTAGTAGGACTGTAATTGGCATAATAAGAAAACAGTCTGGCAGTTTCTTAAGAAAAGCATAAGCCAACTATTTGATCAAGCCATTATACTCCTAGGTATTACCCAAAAAAAATGAAAGCAGAAGGACACACTTATAACTTTGACTCAACCTGCATAAAAAAAAAAGTACGTAAGTAAAACATGTGTACTCCCTAAAATTCTGAAATAAAATTAAATAAAATAAATGAAAGCAAAGACATGTACACAAAGACTTGTATATAAATGTTGATATTAGCTTTATTTGTAGTAGCCCCAAGCTGGAAACAATCTAAAGGCCTATCAACCGGTAAAAAAATAAACAAACTGTAGTATTTAAAACTCTGTAAAGTAAGACGGAAAGAGATCAGTGATTGTCAGGGGTGAGGGATTAGGAAGGGAAGACACAGGAGGGCAAAATTACTAAGCAGCATCAGAAGTCTTTTGGGGAGATGGATATGTTAATTACCTTAACTGTGGTGATGGTTCATGGGTACATGCCTATCTCAAAACTTGAATTATATACTTTAAATACATGCAGTTTGTTTTATATTAAGTATATCTTACTGAAAGTGTTAGAAATATATACGTATACACAAAAGCTGACCTCTTCTCACTAACTCCCTTGTTTCCACGCTTTTTTAAGACACTGTCCTTACCTGGATAATTTCAATGTTACCTTAACTGGTCTCTGATTCCACCCTTGTCCATTAATGTCTATTCTTATCTCAAATGTCTGAAGGATCCTGTTAAATTGTAAGTCACTCCCTTTGTTTAATGGCTTTCTATTTCATGTTACTCCCTCTGTTTAATGGCTCCCTATATCACTTAGTATAAAAGCCAACAACATCTTACAAAGATTTACAAGGTTTTGTTACTTTCTCTGATTTTGCTACTCTCTCCCACTTGCCTCTATCCACTCTAGAAACACCCTCACTTTCCTGATTTTGAGGAGCTTGGTATGTTCCTGCCCCAGGGCCCTTTGCAAGTGCATATTCACACCACTTTTGTTCCCAGCCTCCTTCCTCTCTTCTCAGTGAGGCTTTCTCTGAACTCCTATTGAAAACTGCAACCTTCGCACTTCCTTCTCCTAGTCTCTACCCATGCTTTTCTCCATAGCACAGCACACATCTGATGCAATTATACATTTTACCTGTTAGTAAATAAAATTTAGCTCTTTATGGCAAGGATTTTCACCTGTTTACTGTTGTATCCCCAGTGCCTAGAATATTGTGCGTGACATGGCGAGCACTCAGCATATCTGTAGTTAACAAATGACTTTGCACTGTCCTCCTTCTACCCTGAACTTGCCTACCGAATACACACTGTGTATATGTGTCACTGCATTTCAGTGCT
>CAUYPK010137258.1:0-44062 GCA_963574355.1 Loris lydekkerianus
CAATCAGTAAGAAAAACGCCATTGAATTATTTATATCACGGGAAACAAAAAGATATTGGTGTAAAGTATTTGAATAAAAAAACAAACAAAAAAAAAAAAAAAAAAAAAAACACTATCCTCAGTTCTATGTCCAACTAAATAATCAGTGTGATTTTCAGAAAGGCAAAATTGTTGCTTCTCATGCATCCTTTCTGAGAAGTTTTGGAGGATGTGCTCTATCAAAATAAAGTTATAAACCAAAATAGATAAGGACCTGAGGACTGCAGATGTAGGAAACTCCAACACAGGGGAGAGGGAAAGACATCCCTTGGATGGTGATAAAGGGAGATGCCAGGATAAGATGGCACCCAGGCACAGAAAGCACCAGGGAAGGCTGTTGAGAACTCTCAGGATGATGAAATTGATAGGAGTACCTGACACTTAAAAATGATAAGAGGAGACATAGGCCATTGGCAAAGACTTTGGACTTGAACTAGTGATAAGTACATAGAAAGGCACGCAAACAAAAGAACAAGATAGCAGCTCCTGGAAAAACAAAAAGTTGAGCAGGAAAGGAAGACTCAAGCATACCACAAGGAACTCTTCACCTCTTTATACTATAAACATACCTAACTTTGACAAAGTTTAAAGTGAAAACAGTAAGTTTGCTAATATATATACAATATAGGCTCCTGCCCTGACCCGTCCTACTTCTCGAAGGTGCCCAGAGGGGACGAGCCAAACCCCAATTATCTTCCTGTGTCCACCTCTAAGAAGGCAATTTCCTCTCAGGGATGGAAGCTGTTCAGCCCCAGCAGGGGGGAAAGAAAGGAGAAAATAAATCTGAAAAAGAGACCTGTAAGACTGTAAGAGAAAAACCTGGTAATTAGTGCTTCAGACAGATAATAAATTCTGAATCTCACAAATAAAGCTTTACAAGTCGGGCGTGTATAATTGATACCCAGCCTGTAGAGCCTATCAGATCACCTTAATCCCACTTTTTGTCTTGCGCATTTTAAATTATTCAGTTCCTTTGAAAACCAGAAATACGGCCCTTGTAGAATTAGACAGCTCACTCCACAGGGTGCCAATTTAAGATCTCCACAGTGGGTTCAGCCAGAGATGCTTGCCTTGAAGTCTGGAGGTGCATACCAGTCACACCATAGCAGTAATGGCCAGAGCTCGGGCTGCTCCTTTCCACCTGCATTCTGAGGACCGCTCAAAACCAGCAACTCAGATAGCCATCCCCAGGGCACCAGGCCGAGTGAGTGTGGTGACAGGACGAGGCAGCAGGCTGCTCAGACCGCCCCACAAAGATCATGTCCAGCAGGGAACAGGTGCTGGTCACCTCTGAGTTCCAGATGCTTCTCCCTGTAGGCCAGCTACAGGACTTGGCATTCTCTATTCATGATGCTGTCTGATCCTTACAGTAGCCCTGTCGGGTAGGTGATTTGATTAGATCCATTTCACAATGAAGAAGCTGAGGCTCAAAGAAGCAAAGAAGCCTAAGACCCCACAGCTAAGGGGCAGTAGAGGTGGGACTTGAATGCAAACATCCCTGACTCCAAAAGCCACTTGACTATGCTGCTTTTGAGGACTTCCTCTGAGCCAGGCTGGGCCACAGGAATTTAAAGAGGACTGAGATGAGGTCACTGTCCTCAAGGGGCACATCTTACCAAGTAGTCAGACATATAAACAGATGGTTCCAACATAATAGTGTGAATAAATTAATAAAAGGTTGGTGAGCAAGGCCCAGAGAATGATCTAGGGTGAAACGGATGGGCACAAGGCTGCCTTATCACCTCTGATCCAGACCAGACTGGGCACAAGCAGACTGCAGGGTATAGGGAGCTGCCTGCATATCCCCGAAGGCCATGGCCGTTCTGAACAACCCCACCAGACCCAATGGGTAGAGACCATGGGAAGGCCCACAGGCTCTGTGGGAAGAATGCTGGCAACCTGAGCCGGAAGGGGCCTCTTTGCAGGAGGGCAAGAATCCTGGAGTAGAGAAATGTTTGAGCCAAAGCCATATGTCTCTTGTCAAAAATGTACCTCGGAGGACACTTGACCTGGAGGAAGCAGGCAAAGCAATCGTTCTCTATTCTGTTCAATCTTCACCCTCCCAGAACATCTATGACCACTTCCAGCCATCTGTCAAATCGAGATGATTACAGCCTCTGCCCCATCAAGTAGTTGGGAGTACTAAATGAGTAAACCAGGGCTCAGCACGATTAAGCAAATTGCCCAAGGTCACACAGCACTGAGCAGGGGGCAGAGTCCCTTTCACTGCATGGGCAATCTTCCTTTTAAATCACCCAGGTCATCCCTTCTTCCACAGTGATCTCACTGTGAGTGGCAAATCTGTTTGTGCTCCAGATAAGAGACGGGGAAGGCACTGCTCAAGGTGAAAGAGAAAGAAGACTGGAGTCCAGGCTGTCTGATCCACAATCACCATCCACACCTGCTGGCCCAAGCTTGAGCCAGCCCCGAGCTCTGAGACTTCTGCAGGTTGGTACTTCGGGGAAAAGGCTGGATTTTGAATTCAGAAGACATGGTTTACATCCCGCATTTTTCACTTTAAGTCCATGATCTTGCACATGAGTCTCAGTTGTATGCCTACAAAATGGTGATAATAATTCCCACTCACTGTAAGAAAGTGCCAAGAGTTGGCAAGCACTTCCAATGAACTGTATGCGTGGAAGCCTTCCATTGGCTAATGTGCTTGACAAATGTGAAGAGAGGAGAAAGGAACCACCACATATTGAAATCCTGCTGTGTGTCATGTCACAGACCCTGAGACGGAGATTCCATGCAAACAAAGCAGTACAAAACTGCTCCTGACACAGCCGGTAAGGGAGTGGGGGAAGCTAGGCAGGGGGAGGAGGAACGCACACAACAATGCAATTACAGGTGAAGGTCCAACGAGACCTGACCCTGCGGGGAGCTCAATGTGTAAATTACATCTCTGAGTTTGCCCCACCTTGAAGCAAAGAAGCTGGTCTCCCATTCTCCTACCACCGTGATCCCAGGCTGCCAGCCACTCTGGGCACTTCCAGCTCTCAGCACCACTGAGCAAAGAAATTGCAGTAATCTGAAGGTATCTGAGGAACCTTGCAACTGCAAAGTGTTAGGAGAGAAGCTGGGGTAGGGACGCACCCCAGAAAATTCAGAAAAGAGATCCAAAAGACACAGGGCCTCTGGACAGACAACTGGCAGCTCCCACTACACAAATCCTCGATACACATACTGTCATTTGATTAATATGCAACTCAAGGAAGGGATATTGTTAATCCCACCCGATGAATGAGGAAATGAACGCTCAGAAATGTGACCCAATCAAGGCCTCACAGTTACATCTTTCCCCAAAGTCGTGATCTCATCAATGACCTTACAGCTCCTGTGCCCCTGTCCCTGTCCCATGATGTGGGGCGGGGAGGTGATGAAGATGATGGTGGTAGTAATAATGACAGTAATGATGATAGTGTTGGTATGGTGAAGGTGGTTTGATGATGGTGGAAATACTGATTGGGCAGTGGTAATGTTGTAGTTATTGGTGGTGACAGTGACTGTCTACTCTCAAGATCCTCTGGCCAGCTTTCTCCCTCACTCTCTCAAGAGCTCCATCCTCTCTGATTATTCCATCCACCTCACACAGGTTCCCAAGGTCCGGGAACTCTTGACAGCAATGCAGGTTTCCCATGCTAGTGTTGTCAGATTTTTAAAAATAATACTGAAGACACAATGTCAGTATTGATGGTCAAGGTCCCCATTGCAGTAGAAGAAATGGAGACAGCAGTGTTGGTGTTAGAGACATTGATGGTGATCATTCTGATAGTGTTAATGGACACAGTGATGGTGACGATACTGGCTGTGGGGGTGAAAGTGTTGGGACGTGGAGGTGATAAAAATAGTGGGATATAGCCGGGTGTTGTGGCAGCCTGTAGTCCCAGCTACTTGGGAGGCTGAGGCAAGAGAATCGCTTAAGCCCAAGAGTTGGAGGTTGCTGTGAGCTGTGACACCACCGCACTCTACCCAGGGCAACATACTGAGACTCTGTCTCAAAAAAAAAAAAAAAAACAAATAGTTGGGTGATGATGATACGTCTTGGTTTGGTTAGTGACAGAAGTGCTGTTGGTTTGGTTGAGTGGGGTTAGCCCTAGTAGTGAAGGTTGTGGGGGTAGTGGCGGTAGAGGTGATGACAGTGGCAGTGGTGGAAGTAGCCATGGAGGTGACAATGTTGACAGTGATAATAGCTGTGGATAAGGTAGTATTAGTATGGTGAAAGTGGTGATGGGATTGATGGGATTGATTGCCAGGGTGGTAGTGGAGATGATTATTAGGGTGGTGGTGGAAAAGGTGATGATGATGATTGTGGTGGTGGTGGTTATGGCCATGGTGGTGCCGGCATAAGTAGAGATGATGATAATGGAGGTGGTGGGGGTGGTAATGGAAATGATCATGGAGGGTAAGGTGACGAGAAGGATAGCGGTGGGAATAAGGACAGTAATGATGGTAGCGTTGCTATAGTGAAGGTGGTGTGATGATGGTGGAAACTCCGTCTGGGCAGTGGTGATGATGTTGTTATGGGCGGTGACAGTGACTAACTAGGAAGATAGCACAGTCAACACTGCCTTCCTAGATGCAGAGGAAGATCAGAAAAATGGAGCCCTCTGAAGGACCAGGTGGTGCACATTTTCATTCTGACCATACCATGATGAGGCCAAGGCTGCCACACACCACCTTTACCCAGGAGCCAGAAGTCTTCAGAGGAGGAAGAGGATGGCAGAGCGAGTCAGACAGTGGAGCAAGCCAGTCACACTATTATTTCAGGAACAGCGTGTAGCTGCTTGTTAGCAGAGATCTGCTTTCCAACGGCAAATAATAAAATTATGCTTTTTGTGCAGCTAATGAAATGCAAATTGAAGCTGGATGCACATTAATGCAAAGAGTTGAATATCCATTTAATCAGCTCCTCCCTGCAGGGGCCAATGATAAAAATGACAGAGGAATTGCATTGCTAATTCCAGGCCTGTCACATCTTATACTTCCTTACCTTGTAAAAACCCACTACTCCTATGTCTGGCACCTGCCTGAAGGGCCCAAGGCTTATGTTGATCAGGGTTCTGGGATTCTGGGGGGCCCCTTTGGGGAGGAGGGAAGCTGCAGAGAGTAGAATGAAAAGATCAAATCTCTCCTGTATTCTCAAAATAGACTGTGACTACCCCTCTAGTGTGTCCCCACAAGGCCAGTCTCTGTCCTACAGGGATGCACAGACCATGGTCAGACTTTTTCTTCCTGTGGTGGAAATCAGAGGGCAGTGGTAGAGTATCAACAGCGAACATATGTCACTGTTACTCTGAGCCAGGTGCTCTGCTAAGTAATTTACCTGGCCCTGTGCATCCGATCAGCACCCCTGAGATGGGAACTCCTCCTCCTGGTTACAGATGAGAAAACAAAGACCCAGAGAGGTGAAGGGCCTTGCCAAAGGAGATTTGAACCCAGATAGCGTGACTCTGAAGGCCACATTCTAAACTAGTACATTATACTGTTTCCCTGGAAGAGAGTGACACCTATGGAAGTATTCCAGGGCAGACCACGCAGTGCTCAGAGTCCAGCAATCGGGAGTTCAAGGGAGGGAGAGGTGGTTGGAAACCCAGATGAGATGAGGAGAATAGTTCTGGGGAGCAGAGGATGGGAAAGACCTGCCTCAGTAATAAGGGATCTGGATGTCGTCTCTGGCCAGCTCCCAGGACTGCTCAAACAGTGACTTTGGTGGGGAGGAAGTAGCCCAACTCAGCTGGAGGGAGCAGAGGGGAAGCAAGACAGAGGCTGGAACCCTCCATCAGGTAGCCTCCATCACCAGGCTGAGGAGGGAGGACTCGCCCTGCAGATGTGGCCCGCTATGCACTTGGTAAGCCCTGGAGAAAGACTATCCACATTGATCTCCAAGTAAGTGATTCTGGGACAACGAGGAAGACAGATCTGAGGGGACAGGACTGGGAGCAGGAGAAGCAGAGAGGACCTGGGGTGGAGGGAGGCCCACCTGGGCATGTCCCACCTGGGCCCCACTCTGTCTTCCCAGAGGCATTCAAGGACAATGGGAGAGCAACTGGGCCTTTGGGTCCTCTCTCCCTCCCTCTCCTGCACCAAGGACAGATTTGGAGGGTTCCGAGGGGCCCCAGTGCACTTGTGTAAGTACACCCATGTGACAGTGGTAACAAGGAGGTCTTTAACCCTCCTTTACAGCTCTGAGATAGGAGCAGGGGCAGTTTGCTGAAGAGAACACACACCCTCCTCAGAGCCTCGGCCTTCATGACCTATGTCAGGATTCAGATCCAACATGAAAGGTTCCTTCCACTTGTCACACAGTCACACTGCTACCTGGGCAACGTTTACCTCCCTCCTAGCCTCTGATGGGACACAGACAAGGAGATGTGCGAGATCCTAGCTATGCCATACCCAAGCCCCCCTCTTGCCTGCCCCACCAGCTACAGGGCAAATGTCAGGTCCTCTTAGCCACCCTGATGGTGGCCACACCGACACCACTCATGGCAGGGAGTTGCCAGGCTCCTAGTTCTACCATTTATTGGGCACCTACTATGTGCCAGGCACTAAAAAAAGAGCTGTGCACTCAAACACTCTGTAGAATTATCACCACAGGAGCTACTTTAGGTAGAAGCCCTTTAGGTAGAAGCTACTATTGTCCCCATTCTACAGGTATGGAAACAGAGGCCTCCACACTCATTGAAAATGAGATTCTATGAACTCCAAAGGTCTGTGCTCTGCCACGCTGGGCCCAGCCATGGGCACATCCTGAAATTGGCTAAAGAAGAAGGGAGCACAGTCCCTGTCCTAGACCTTATGAGTTTATCTGGGTCAACTGTCTTTCTAAGAATGAATATCTCACATGTGCACGGCACCTTGTAACTTAAAACACAGCTTAAAAACAAAAGCCCAGAGTAGTATGTTCACCATGCTACCATTGGTGCAAAAGGAGAGAAATCAATGTATGTTTGTGGTTGCTTTAATATAAACTCCTTAAAAAGAAACCTTTGGGGACATAGGAAATTAATAGCAGGGTCTAGCTAGAGACAAAGGAATGAGCAGATGGTGACAGAGGTGGGTAGAGGGAGGGTTTCGTTCTACAATCCTAACATTTTGTTTTTATTTTTGAATATGCAACTATATCAGCTATTCAAAAAAATTAAACAGAGTGTTAAACTAAATAGTTAACATTCTCTCAAATTCCTTAGCCCATCAGATGTTCATAATAAGACCATGAAGAAGGCAATTTATAGTGAAGGGGCCTGAAGCTCAGAAGGGTTGACCTGGGCTGTGGCTCACACAGGCAAGGGGTCTCACCCCCACCCTCCCACCCTTTCCCCCCATGGCACTGGCTGTTCAGTTCTCCATCATCACCCTCACTACCACCACCACCTTGATACCACAGTGACCACACCATAGTCATTACCACCTCCACCACCACCACCACCCTAATCATCTCCACCACATCCTGATCGTCATTGTTGTCAATTCCATCGTCTCCACTGTCATAACCACCACCCCAACCACTCCCACCAGGCCAAAACTTCCTGGGCCAAAGGTTTGTCATTTAATATGCCTAACAGCCATTAAGACAGAGGTGAGTGTTGAGCTATAGAACAAAGGCAGAAGAGTAAGGGAGAAAAGTTTTCACAGAAGTTTTGCGTCGGGGCTTCCCCAACAAATATTATTCTAGATCCTGGGCTGGGATGGGGGGGGGGGCATGCAGATGAATGAGACAGGCCTCCCCCGTCTGTTGGGAAAAGCCAACATTAAGGCCTAAAGTATAAAAAAGGGGATAGAGAGAAGTACATTGGGGCTATGAGGGACAAAGGTGTTTATTAGACGGTCCAGTGGGAAAGAAACTTTCAGAAAAAAGAATAAGCTTCTCTGCACTGTGATTTTTCCGAACCAGGTCTACACCATGTAAGCAATCTATGATGTATGTAAGCAGTCAATTCTAAAGCAACACTGTCCAGTAGAACCTTCTTCGGGGATGGAAACTGTCCCATACAACAGCCACAAGCTGCGTGTCACTACTGAGCATCTGAAATGCTGCTAGTGCAACTGAGGAACTGAGTGTTTAAACTTTTTAAGTTTTCATTCATTTCAATTTAAGTAGCCACACGTGAGTGACTAGCAGCCACCACATCAGACAACATAGCTTCAAAGTTTCTAGAAGAATGAAGGTGTCACACAGCAATCACTTGTTGGCTATATCACAAGAGGAAGAAATATCTGAAGACTGACACTAGTCAAGGAGAGTATGTTAGCAGTGGTGAACTTTTAGAAGTAAAGCCAAGGTCAGGGTCAAGCTGACCTCATCCACCTATCTGCCTATGGCTGAACATGGGCCATCTGGTTTCCCTGAAGCCCAGGACAGTGGCTCCCCCTGAAATCATCACTGAGCTGAGTTTGGGGTGGCCTGAATTGTCTTTGTTTGGGGCTGTTTGTTTTGAGTGGTGTCATTATTTTATTTTTAAATTACCTATAATGTACCCTTTAAAAATTCCCTAATTACAGATAGGATAAATACATAATTGCAGACTTTTAAAAAGCACATATTATTTACTCAATACTCCATAATTACGGTCTTTTCCATGAAATGTATTATTTCCTGGATGGTCCATAATCGCTCCTTTGAAGCCGGCTGGGGAAGGCCAAATTGTTCCTCAGATTCAGTTCACGGGTCACTGGTCCCATCCCCTCAGGCTGTCCATGAGCCATCTCTACTGCCTGTCAAAGCCCAGCAGGCCTCGCCCGCAGGAACCACAGGGCTTGGTAACTGTATAGGCAGATCCCGCCACTATGGGCGCGGGTCTGGCTGAAGATGGGGGTGGTTTGGGATTTGAGGTTGGGGCTCTCACATTTCTCATAATTCTTCCAGTGACAAGTGGAACACCTCATTGGTCGTGAGCTCTGGCTCAAGGTTGACTGGCCTGGTGTATATGGCAGAGCCCTTTTTTACTAACCCCACAATCTCGGACAAGGGTCTGAGTTTGGGTTATACCAAAAGCAACTGCTATGTCCAGAATTTTGGTGAAATGATCCCAGGATGTCCAGATGAAGGTCCAGGAAAGTAAGACAGGGGACAGAGAGCAGCCACAAGAGTGCGCATGTGTGAGCACGTTACTGCTGTGCGTACTGAAGAAACTTAGAACACACTGGGAATTGTCCCCTAATGGCCAAGGAAGCTGGGGTGTTTGCCCATTAATGCCCACCCCTCCCTTCTTAAGGGGTGTCACTCAGGGCATTAACTACCAATACTCCCAATCTGTCCCGCACACAGGGAGCTTGATGCAGGAAGCTAGTGGCAGGTATAGCCAATGTCCACCAAAGCTGCAGGTGACCTCCGAGGAGGACCACCGACTTGTGGGCAGGGTACCTATAGCATCTGCTAACACACATTATCTTTGCTCTGCCTCAGCTTTCTCATCTGCAAATGAAGATAAAAATAGTACCTGCCTCTTAACTTATGGGGGGGAAAAGTGAAGTTGAATCAATGGAAGTTGCTGTGATAATGTGTGATCATCACCTTTTGGGGGCAACGCACAATTGTAGGAGGGACTTTACCTAACAAATGCAATTAAATGACCTGATTCTTATACCCTCAATGAATCCCCAACAATTAAAAAAAAAAAAAAGATAATGTGTGATCATGAACTAGGACTTAGTTCACCCCCCTGGACTGCTCTTCTCCTGGCCTACGTCTCAGCCACCTTTGACAGACTGGAGGCAGCCAGCACTAGACCAAAGAGGTTCTGGGATGAACCAAAAAATTATAGTAAGGCCTGCAAAACACAACCCAGAGTGATGGCACATCCTTTGCCTCATTACTGTGTTGCTACATCTGCTACCCTGAGTCAGATATTGTTAGTTGACTTATCATTACATCCCACTTGTTTCTCTCTATGGACCCCCAAGTTGGTCCACATATGAGTCTTTTCAGTAGGATGAAGCTGGGTTAGGCTCAGCCAATAATAGTGATTTCATCCTTTCCTCCCCCAAGTAGTTTAGGCATTTGACCCATTTCTAGCCAATGGTATTCCAAGAGAGTCATTTTAGAAAGTTTTCTTCTCACCAAAACGAAGAGATATTCTCTCTGCTGACTTTGGATAATGTGATGCTTGGTGCAGCTCTTACACCAGGAGGTCACAAACCTAAGGAAAAAGTCAACACATTAACAGTGGCAAAGCAGACAGTGGAAAAAAAAAAACAATGCATTGCTTGGATCGCTGAGCCCTTAAATTGATGAGCTCCAGAACCTTTACAGCTCTAGAATAAAGACGAATCGACACTAATGGGGCATTCTCCACATACCAGGCACTGTTCTAAGCAGTTTGCATTTGTTAGCACATTTAGCCCTCACAATACCCCAAGGAGGACGCTACTATGGTAGCCCCAGTTATAGATGTAAAGCTGAGGCCCAGAAAGGTTAAGTAACTGGCCCACAGTCAAATACCTGGCAAGTATTTCACCTTTAGCAATCTAGATTCTACTACCACCCACTGTTGTTTTAACACACAAAAGTTAACTTCCTTATACTGTAAGCCATTTTGATGTGGTTCTTTTGGTACATGCAGCTAAAAGTATCTAAATTGATAGAGCTCATTGAGATCAGCAAAAAAGCCAAAATTTAAAATTAAAGTGACCTATAAAATTCCCAGATACATGTCAAGGAAGCAATATCCTAGGAGCTCATGAATCCATGGGCAGTACCCTCCCCTTGCAGTGTTAACGTGAGTGACAAAGCACTACTGTCACTATTAGGCCAGCTACACTAGAAGCCAAAACGTGTGCTCAGCACTTTTGTAGACCATCTTATTTAATTCTCGGGCTGACTCTGAAAGGCAGGCACTAACTCCCTAGCTTACAAATTAGGAGGTCATAATAATACCATCGAGCATATATTGAGCTCTGCTCTGTGCCAGCCATCAGGCTAAGCATGACTCAAGTCTTTTCTCGCTTAAACTTCTCCATAGTCCAATAAGGTCACCATCGCACTACACATGGAGATCTCAAGGCTTGGAGAGGCTAAGTCTGATCCCCAGGGCCACAAGATGATGGGGAGAGCCAAGAATCAAACTCCGTCTCCCTGACTCCCAACTAGGTTGGGATCTGCAGGAGGGAAGAACGGCACATGCAGGGAGCCAAGTGCCCTGTGCCCAGTCTGATGGCCATGAGCTGCAGGGAGGAAGCTCTAATGGGGGCTGCCAAAAACGGGAGGGCCTGCTTGCTACAGGGATGAGTTCTCCATCACAGGACATATTTGATTAGAGGCCAAATGAGGAGGTTAGCCACAGATAGGAAGGGATCTCCATGATCCTATCTACCTCCAAAAGTCAGAAATTTTAAGATTCTAATATTCAGAAGCCCCATGTCCAAACTCTCTCCAAACACAGAGGCCCTGAGCCTGCGTGTTTCCTCCTTATTCAAGAGGGAGGTCTCAGAAAGAGCACTGGACCATCTACCATCTACTGTGCCATCTACTAGCTCAGGGACTCCAGACCACTTGGTGTGGCTTTACTAAATGCCAGCGTGAGGCAATGGCTGGAGTGGCTTTCTCCTGGTACAATGGAGCACAGGCATGGCTTACCATTTTAAACACCATTCTGGCAGCAGGATTTCCAAAGAAATTCATCTGCTGGCTAGTGAGCCATCCCCAAGGCTATCTGGGTCTTCTGGCTTGTGAGGGCTATTCAGGGGCAGAGAATAGCCATGTTGGGCTTGGTACTCCTCAGGAGGAATTTGAGGCAATTCTCAATTCCAGCCTCAGTTTTCTCCTCTGTAAAATGGGAGAGTAAATAAAAATTCCTAAGGTCACTTTCAGTTCTGGACTGGAGGATGCCGGAGGACAAAGCAGGGTTGTCATGTTAAAGGTTGAGTTTTTCCCTGGCTACTGAGATTACACTGGAAAATGGGGAGTCATGGGATCCCCATCCCAGGCCTTGTTCATCCTTCGTACTCACAAATGGCCTCTGCGACTCATCCAGGAAAATGAGTTTTAAGGCCCTCTCTTCAGTTCCATCACTCTGTCCCTCGAAAGGTAACATGGACACAGAACAACCCAAATGGGGTCCCCAGGCCTGCCCTTACTGCTATGTACTATCTTTGTTTTTCTTATCTTTGAAATTGGAATATAATATCACATCATCCCATTATCGTGAAGATGAAATAAAATAAGGCATTAAAGGGTCTGGCAGAGTCTACAACAGTGATTTTTAACACTGGTGTGCTGTAAAAAGATTTTAGGTGTACCACAAAATTTTTTAAAGATCATGAATTAGTTTATTTATGAAAGAAGTTCAAAGCACAGTAAGTGTATCCATTTCTTTACTCTTTTTTTTTTAATCAACATAATTTAAGTGTGAAGTCTAACTATAGGTTCAAGTGTGCCATGAGAAAGGCTTGAAAAATACTGCTCCACAAGGTACATAAGTGGTACTCAATAAATGCCCACTCTCTTCCCATGGACAGAGGTAAAGGCTGGGCCTTTGTCCCCATGAAGAAAGGTAGCTAGCTGCAGGGCCCGCTGTTGTGCTGGCCAGGCAGGAGTGACATCCAGCCCCAGAGACACGATTCCTGCAGTGGGTGGGAGGCCCAGCTGGGATGCAGACATGTTCCTGGACCAGATAAAGGACAGAAGAGGATCTGAGGCAGAGCTGCATCTGCCATTAGGAAGGGCAGCCTATGACAGTGACACTGAGTTCAGTCCACTTTTCTAATCCAACGCCAGAAAATTGCACTTGGCCCAAAAGAATGTGTACCTCCTGACAACCAGGAGTCTGCTGGTTCCACCTCACTCAACTGAAAGGTCTCAGGTCCCCCCATCAGGGTACCCCCATTCCCAGCTGCAGGGCCCCCTCCAATCCAAGTTCCTAGTAGGTAGCAACCTGCTCTGTGCAGCACACAGCTACCCTGCCCAGGGCTATGGAGGAAGCAGAGATGGATGGGCCCTACCTGCCCCATCTCCTCACCCGACCACAAAGGAGCATCCTTCCCAATGAGCTGAAGCCACTGGCCTCCTGCCTCAGCCTCAGGTTGGATGACCCAGCTGCTGCTGCCCAGGTTCCCACGGGGATATCTAGGGAGCCCTGCCCAAGAGCTTCCAGACTTGCCCACTTCCCAGTTGTGGGCTGCTGACCAGGTAGCATAGTTAAATATCATTCCTCCTTGAGAAAAGGAGCATCAGGAACACACGGCCAAACCCTTCCACAAGTCCCTGGGGCATGCTGGGGAGGGAGGGTCTGCTCCTCCTTTGTACAATTAAGGGTAGGTCCAGGGGTTTTTAAGACCCCTTCCAGAGCTAATCTAACCAGGTGAAGGCCTATGAGCCCTGCCCAGGGACAATCCAACATCCAGACCCATTCCACATAAACTCACTCACTGGAACCCCAGCTGCCCCCACCATGAGGGGTGGGCTCTGGTGAAAGAGGATGAGGTGCAGCCGGAGGATGTGTGGCCTGGGAGCTCAGGGGTTGGGTTCACTCACTGCAGCCAATCACTAGCTCTCTGTGAACTTGTGTCCCCATTAGGGTCTCCAAACACCTGTGTCTTGGATCAAATGGGGATCAACGTATGGTGTCAGATCATTCTGAATAACCCCCAACATGGGAGTACAGTGAATACAGCAAAGCCGGAGCTGAAGCTGGGATGGGGGTGACAGCAGAGTCTCGGGGCCCATCCTCACTCCCTCCACTCCCCAAAACCCCTCACACACTTGGGGAAATCCTGGAGGGGTGTAACAGAGCTGTTAGCACCCCACCTGCAGATATCTGCAGATACCTCCCGGTGGTGCCAAGGTCTTCCGGCTTCTCTATGTGAGAGGTGGTCTGGACACTGTGCACAGCAGGGCAGGGTGCCAGGGACTTGATGTGCCCCCAGGAACATCCTTTACTGAGCAGACCAGAAATGGGGCAGAACAGCCTGGGCATCCTCACCCCTGCACATGCTCTCAGGGGCCCACAGCGGGCTGAGCCTCAGTTGCCCACTACCACATTAACAGCAGCTGTGGTATGGTGGCTGACCTGGAATTTTGAATCTCGCACACAAAAAAGCAGGGTAATAGAGGTTCCAATCTTATAACAGGGCCAGGCATGGTGGCTCACACCTGTAATCCTAGCACTCTGCAAGGCTGAGGTGGGTGGATTACTTGAGCTCAGGAAATGGAGACCAGCCTAAGCAAGAATGAGACCCTGTCTCTACTAAAACCAGAAAAAGTAGCTGGGCATTGTGGTGGGTACCTGTAGTCCCCACTATTCGGGAGGCTGAGACAAGAGGATCATTTGAGCCCAAGAGTTTGTCTTGAGTTATGATAACATGGCACTTTACCCAGGGCAATGGAATGAGACTCTGTATCCAAAAGAAGAAGAAGAAGATCTTGTAACAGCTACAGCAGCTACACAAACATGTTTCCTAGGGGCACCATGGCCTTGAGTTAGGCCCACAGACCTGTCCAGGGCCAGGACCTGGCAGGTCCTCCCAGACACCTTTGTGGCATGAGTGAGGCTGTGGTTCTGCCTGCCATCCAGGCCCACCTCTGCCTCCTGCTTGAACCTGGTCCCTCAGGCTTCTTGCAATTCAGTGAGCACCTACTACCCTTTCAAATCAATTGTCTACTGACATCAGACAGAGTGCACTTCTGTGTCTTAAAAAGGAAACCTCTAACCGATAAACACACAGGAAGCAATGCAAGATTGCCTACAAGGTCCTGGGTCTCTTTCTGGATCCAACAATACTGGATTGCAAATCACAAAAAGAAGAGCACGCTGGAGAGGGGCAGAGAGAAGGAGAAGGGAGGTGCTGGAGTCAGGTCAACAACCTCCAAGGACCCACTCTGCTGAAAGAGAGCCACAGCCCTGCCTCCAGGGAACAGCAGCCTAGCAGGGAGACGCATGAAGGCAAAAAGTCCAACAAGCCAGGCTGATGGCACAAAGCCAGAGGGAAACATGAGGTCTAGGAGAGGACTAGGGATCAGGGAGGGCGTCCCAGACAGCCAATGCCTGAGTGCGGCAAAGTGAAAAAGAAAAGAAAGAGAAGGAAGAAGAGAGCGGCTGAGGCCTCGCAGCCATGAGCAGCCCAGTGTCCACCCCAGGCTAAACCACCAGCCAGCACTCGCTCCCAAGTGGAAATAGACTGATGGTGCTCTGGAGGGACCACCACTCTTGGGGAGGGCCCCGAGTTTGTCACCAGTTCACAGGAAATAAAAAGTGTCTGTTTGTGTGGGCAGGAATGTGTAAGTCTGCATACAGCCACATTCGCACACCCCGAGGAAGGGCATAGAGCAGAAATGGCAATTTGCTGCAAACAGTCTTTGTAATGAGAATTCATGATTAGGACAGGATTCGTCCCTGTCTTTAAGGTAGGAGCTTCAGGGAAGGGACCTACCCAACCCAGGCCAAGGTCTCTTAGGAGCTGGGTTTCTTTCCCGTGTTACTGCTCTCAGCAGCAGAGGAAATAACAGTGTAGGAGAACAAGGAAGTGCCAGCTGGGGAGGCAGACCACCAGCTTCCAGCCCAAATCATTTAGGTGACCTCAGTAGATTCTCTTCCCCTATCCGGGCCTCAGTTTCCCCGCATGTACAAAGAGGAGGTTAGCCTACATGGCAAGGAGTTGTCATTTTACATGCCAGCCCTAATCAATCGATAGTGGCTTCCTACAGCATTCAGATATGAAAGATCTGGGGCTTGGCAGAGAAACCATTGATTCGTGATGTCTGCCTATAGGCACAGGTGGGAGTAAAGGCGACACACGCGCTATTCCCTCTTTTGCCTCTTGAGCCATGACACCCTGTGAGTCTCTGATCTGACTCTGATGTCAGCACTGGGCTCTGATCCGTGAAAGTCAGCTGTGCTCATCTCTCCACAGCTCTGCCTTCAGTGGCTTCACACTGGCATCTTGGAGTTGGTCTTGATGGGGGTTTACACCATGGAAATTTGTAAAAGCTATAAATCAGTACCTTCCGTCCCCCCCACCCCCCGAAAACTATTAAATATTTGTGAGCACACCACTAGCTCTGTCCTGTCCATAGCAGGACAGGGCTACATGATGAGGGGAATACAGGCAGCCCCTTCAGTCCTGAGATGCCTGGGGAATCTTTGTCCCCTGGAGAGTGGCCAGTGCCTACAGATGCTGGAATCCAGACTGTTCTATCAGAGACTCAATCCATGCCACTCACCTTATTCACAATCCTCATCACCAGCCTTGTTGCACAACTCCCATTCAGGGGCTCCACCCTACCTACCCCAGCACCATTCAAGTCCTCTTACTCCAGGAAGCCTTCTCAGACTGCCTTAGTTCACAATGACTCTTCCTCCTACGAACTCTTATTTCACTGTCTATGAGGAAAACCGTGTCCCTGAGACAGCTTCTCAGACCAAGTCCTGCATCACTTCCTTCTCTAGCACCCCTGATGGAGGCCCCACATAGGCCTGGCCGTGGACTAGACACCCAAGGGGAAGCTGGCTGAGTTGACTGCTCCTTGGGGCACAGTCCTGAAATGCCTGAAGCCATTATCCCAACCAACCCTGCCTGCATTGCCCAGATGGAGAAGCTGAGCCCCAGAACAGCCTGACACTGCCTGGGCAGCCGAGCTGACTCTAGAGCCCAGGTCTGCAGATTCCCACCACACTGCCTCACAAGCCCCATCTACAGAAGCAGAGATCAAAGCCCACTGAGGGCAAGAGATTTACCCAAAGTCACAGAGCCACCCAGGAGCAGAGGCAGGACAGCAACTCAGATGCTAAGCCTCCCTCTGCACTGGCACCCCTGCCTCTCCCTTCTCTGCGCTCTGACCTCTCTGACCCTGCACATCCAGGGCAGAGCTCCAGCACACCCCTCCCATCCCTCTCTCCACCAGGGGGTAGATGACACAGACTGCAGGATTGCCCCAGCCACGAGGGGAGCCAGGCCCTTAAACCCACAGGGGCTACTCTCTCTAGGTGATTGGAAGGCCAGACCAGCAGCACAGGCTGCATTTGGGGCCATCTCCTCCCACCTCTCTCTGCTCGGGCTGCTGCTTAACATGCACACAAGAACCTCTGCGCTGAGCGTATAGATTTCTCTTTGTCTTTGGTGGTAATTATTAGCTGTCTCAGCGGGTGAATGCAGGCAGAAACAAAGGCAGCAAGGGTTGTAAAACCTTTTATCTCGATCAGGCCGCATTATTTGATAAGGTGCTAAGCTAATAGCAACGCATGTCAAATTGTGTTTAGACAGATCGAGGGGCTGGGAATGGGGGGTATATTTTTCTCTGGAAACCTGCACCTGGAAGGATAAAAAGAAAGACGCACGGATATTCACAGCCCTGCAGAACGCAGACAGCTCAGCCTCTAAGACTCCCCAGAAAGGGGCAAAGGGAGAGGCTGAAAAGGGAGAGAGTAGCCCACAGCATGCCCTGTCCATTCTAGCCCACGCTCAGGGCCTCTGCCCTGAGGTCCATAGGTCCCTGCAGGGGTCAGCAGCAAAGGTGGGATTAGAATCTGGAACCCCTGGCTCCCTTAACTCAAGCATTTATTAAACCCTGTATGTGTAAATCTGTCCTGTGCGTAAGCATCAACTCTTGGCAGACAGAGTTACTACCCACAGGATATGGCATGTCCCATATGTGCAGCCTTAAGGTGAGGTCCATGAGGGACAGAAAAGCCAAGGAAGTCTTCCTGGAGGAGGTAGGATTTCAGCTGGGCCTTGCAGCTGAGAAGGGTTGAGAATAAGAACAGAGGAAGAAGCTCCCCCTTTCCACCAAGCTCAAAATCCCTGACTGTGAACTGCAGGAAGATCCTTGACTCTCTCCCTGTACCTTACTGGGTATTTCCTGCAGTCTGCCTTTCCCAGCCCCTCTGAGAGGACTTCACCCACCTCCAAATCCCCAGAGCACATCCATGGTTGGTCCATCCATGCCCTTTGTGGTGGCAAAGTGGTGTTAGAACAAGATGAGAAGTGAAGAACGCAGATGCCACAAATGCATGCTTTTGGAGCCAGTGGCTTTATATCTAGAAATAGTCCCTAAAGCAATAATTAGAAATGCATACGGCTATTAGGGTAGAAGGATGTCCACTCCAGGATTGTTTATAACGGCATGAAAGTGGACACTACCTTCAATGCCCTGCCACGCAGCATCATTTTAGAGAAATACTTAGGACAGTCACATGAAGCCATTAAGAAGTAACCACTGCTCAGGCCCAGATGGAGCTCTCCCTGGAGCAGATCCAGGACCCAAATGAAGGTAGCTTCAAATGCAGGGAGGGGGATGAGAGGTTCTGGGAAGTAAGACAAGGAAGGAAAACAGCCAGTACTGGGTGTGTTTTCAAGCCACCTTCCACAGTGGGATTAGAGCCCACTCCCTCTGGGGAAACTTGAGGATCAGTGTAAAACACTGCCTCAAAGTTACCCCAGGTGAAGCGCGAGGACTGGGGTATCTATACACCAACTCTCGGTCATTGGCTGAGGGCTGCTGAGGCGGGGACACAGACGGCCTGGGTTCCCCAGCTCCTCCATCCGGCCACAGGCAGACTCACAGGCCCCACAACAAGACAAAACAAACACAGGCAACCAAACGCAGGTGCCAGCAGGTGGAACGAGGACCTGAGGTACACTGAAAGGCAGGGCCAAGGGCAAGTGGGCAGGGCACTGCTGCTGTCTGCTACAATCTCTGTTTCCTGCACTGTAGCCCTCCAGCTGGGAAAAGCCAGCCTAAATGAAGACAAACCTGTTTCTTTACTATGGACACCTCTTGACATACTAATGGGCACTGGTGAATTTCCAAGAGTGTTTCAGTGCATCTACTCAACTGTACACTGAATGCATTCGACTCTACCTTGCCCTGATTTTTTTTAATCTCCCTAGGTACATCTATCAGGGCCTCACAGCACGCAGGGCTGTCCTGAGCACAGTCTCAGCTGCCTTCTTATTAGCACAGAAAAGCAGAGAAGGCAGGTTCTTACAGCAGTTGATCCAGGGTGCCCCCATTTTCTTAATGCGCACAAAAAGAGAGTGACCAGCAATTTACCCTCTCAGTTCTGACCCTAGAGAAGCTTTCACACCCAAGGAGGCACACCCAAAAGCATGGACAGCAAAAAGCAATCCAAAAATCCATCACAAGGGGAGTGGCTAGATAAACTCTGACTTCCACGCAAAGGACTTCCACCCACCCGGCAGTTAGAACGGGTGACTGAGAGCTGTGACTGCTGACACTGAGAGAACCCCAAGACAAAATCAGTGCATAGAACAACACAAGTGCCATTTCTATTTTTAAAAAAATCCAAACACACTCAAAATAAAACCACATCTCTCTCTATGTACAGATACAAATGTGTGTGGACTGAAAAAAAAAAAAAAACCGGAATAATATGTGTCAAAATCATAACCGTGATTACCTCTGGGGATAAGGGAAGCCCCAGGTAAGGGGCAGGGGAGATTTTAGCTTAATCTGTATTGTTTGAACTTCTCTAACAAGAACGTGTTCCTATATCACATGAGTAATTAAAAATAAATGAAAATGTTTTCAAGAAGAAAAAGGAAAACCCTGGTGGTATATCTACCAACATACCAAAATATTTACATGGTTTATCTCTGAGTGCAGGGATTATGGGTGTTTTTAATTTTCTTGTTTGCCTATCTGTATTTTTAAATTTTCTACAAAGAGCGTGCATTGTTTTTATAATAAGAAAGAAAAAAAATTAAAAAGTAAAGGAATTTCTAAGTAAATAGTCACTGCACAGCCTCCCCCTCTCCTAAGCCATTTTGGACCTGACTCCTGGCTTTGTAGAGGTTGCATTCGGAATTGAACTCCCCAAGAGCAGAGGGAGTGACTTCCTGAGAGGAAGCTCCATTATTCTCTCTCTGGGTCACCTCAGGCCGCTCCATACCCTCTCTGGGCCTCGGTTTCCTCCCCTACCTAATGATAGTCATAAAACCTGCCCTGTCTTCTTCATGTGCCGGTGCTTATATAAAGATCACAGATCACAATGCTGGTGCTTGCTGAAGGAAGAAGGGCCTAACCCAGAGCCATTGCTGCCTGGCCAAGTCCAAGGACCCCAGACCTCGTGAGTGGGCTGTGGGTCAGCTCCAGGGAGTCAGCAGGAATTCGACGTCGGGCTGCTCAGAGAAACGTGCAAGATGCAAATGAGACACGTGAGCGGCGCCTGGCTGGGGGGACTGTGTCTCCCTCCAAGCAGGTCTCCGAGTGTCAGATTTTCCACTCTGTTTCTCTGTAGCATATTCTGCACATCCCAGTGCTAAAAATAACCGTGCATGTGGGGGGGGAGCAGGCCCAGAGGGGCTCCAAGAGCCACTGGGAGAGTCGGCACGCCGGCCTCCCTTCATCTGGGCAGCACAGGCCCCAGTTACAGAGGCGGGGGTCTGACCCTGCCACACAACCCCTCTCCACTTTCCTCTCACCCCCATTCCTCACCTGTCACCCTCACCTGGCACCTCAGCTGACACCCTGGAGGCTGGCAGCTCTGGAAATCACAGGGATGGAGAAGCCCAAAAGAGGTCAGCGCATCCACCCCCTGGAGGGCACAGTCACCCCTAAGTCCCTAAGAACAACAGAGAGAGTCCTCTAGATCCAACACCTGTCACTGGAATTTCATCTGTCCAATGACTCACTGTCTTCACTACTTGGAAGGTCATTCCTTGAGTCTAGCTGTGATCTCTGCTGCTGTAGCCCAGGTCCAATTCCTATTGCTCTGACTCTAGGGAGAAGGGGAGAACTGCTAATCCCAAATTTAAATCAAACTGAACATAGGGGCAGATCTGTGGACCAGTGCCACCTACTGACCCGAGAGCCCAGGACTCCCCCACCAAAGCAAAGGGTCATGCACCCCTCTCCGACTCAGAGTGAAACTCCAGCCAAGCCAGCCTGTGGCCAAGCATCAAAATGCCTTTCCCTCTTCAGCACTCCTCAGAGCCTTGCTGTCGCCAATCCAGCAAGGAGGATGCATTGCACAGGGCCTGGGGAGGCAGTCAGGAGACACGGAGGCCCAAGATGACATTCTCCCCTCAGAGGGTTTAGGGCTGAGTTTGTGGCTCCAGACTGAAACATGGAAAGGAAACCCACACTGTGTCCACCCAATCACAGAGAGGGGTGTGGCCAGGGCTGCAGGGGCTGGGCCTGTCCCTACAGGAACCAAGATCTGAACTAGATGGGAGAGCTAAGAGTTCTGAGCAAAAACAGGGAGGGGCGAGGCCACGGGTTCTGTGGACACTAGGACTGCTGAGGACAATGACACTCTGGGGAATTGAGGGAAATAATAAAATTGAAAGCAGAGTTGAGATCTGATTAGGAAGCCCTTTATTTAAACACCAAGAGCAGATTAGAGATCTGGACTCCACTCCTTAAGCCACATTTCTTAAAGAATATTCCGATGGGAGGTGTTAAAAACAGATTTTATGAAACAAAAGAAGGTGCACGGGGTGGGAAGGACACAGGTAAAGTTGGCAAACTGAGAAGGAAGGGAGAAAGGAAGCCATGTCTCCCGGACTGTTCTTTTGTCGCAGAGCTCCTTGCGGGTCTGGTGGTCTAGTGAACGCACCGTGGGGAAGGGTTGTGAAAAGTCCAGGAATGGAAGGGGACCACTGCATTGCAGGACAGGTGCAAGGGTGAGGGGAGGTGTGGGCGGGAGGAGGACAGCAGCAGAACGGGCTGCATCAAGTGGAGGTGCTGCAGGCGAGGGGTCAGAAGAGCCTCAGCACAGCCACGTGGGACCACGTGCCTTCTCTGGGCCTCTGCTTCCTCTCATGTGGAATCGGAGGTCTCTTACAGGGCAGCTGGCAGGACCTATGAGTCTGTGTGCATAGAACAGTCTGGAAAGCTGAGCTGTCTGTCAGGCTAGAGACGGAGAGGTCTGGTTGAGGGTAGAAAGACCAGCAATGCATTCTGCAGAGAATAACGTGAGTCTGAAAGCCCCCGGAAGACACAACCACGGCTTGAGACAGGACAGTGATTTCCCCTCCAGCTCCCCAGCTTTGAGTTTCTTCTCCCTCTGCAGCCTCGCTGACCCTTCTCCTGACAGCTCCTCAGGGGAAACAGTATGCGGTTGGCAGGGATGGTGCCGGTCATTTGATCTGTGCAGCCCTGAGCCAGTCCCGTGGCCTCTCTGAGCCTGTTTCTTCATCTGTGAGAGAAAGAGAAGGATGATGCGAGTGAGAACACATTTGAGGTCTCCTGTGTGCCGGGCCGACTTCTGCATGCTTCGTGACAGCTCAGAGAGCTGGCCACTGTCACTATCATCCCTGTTTTACACATGTGGAAACCGAGGTGCCCAGAAGGCAAGGAAGTTGCCCAGGGTGACACAGTGGTGACAAAGCCAGGATAGACCTGTCACAGGTGGCTGTTGAGAGGACTGGAAGAAATGATGGAGAGGAAACATGCTCGAGACTGGCACTTCTTCCCATCTCGCAGTGACATTAGGAAGCTGGGGCAGACTGCATTTTCCAAAGACTCTCACAACACGGTCACTCACCCCAAAGGCTCTTTGGCAATATGACCATGTCCTCCCCCATGAAGAGGTAGGTTCTCTTTCTGTGCCCTTTTGAATCTGGGTGAGTCATGATGGCTTTGTCCAACGGAGTATAGAAGAGGTGACGCTGTGTGAGTCCAAGGCGGAGCCCTTAACTAGCCCGACAGCCTCCACTTTCTGTGTCCTGGGAGCAGCGACCATATAGAAAGAGTTATTACACCTAAGCCACTCTGCTGGGAGAGGTCCGAACCACATGCAAAGGCCTCAGAGGTGAAACACTGCAGAGAGAGAGAAGTGAGGACCTGAGAGGCCAGTCCACAGGTGACTCCCAGCCCAGCCAACCTCACAAGACAGCCTGGTGAGCCAAGTCAGCCCAGGGAACTGGGCAGAATAATAGTAAAGTGCTCTAAGCCCCTAGTTTTGAAGGTTGTTGTCACACATCAACAGAGAACCAGAAAAACGTGACCCTCCTTTGCATTTTCACCTTTAAGAGAGAAAGTGGCTGCAAAGACATGAGAAGAAGAAAGATGCATGAGGAAGGGGGTCCAGACAGCAAGGAGCCGAGGCCCAGGCCTCTCCCTGCCCTCTGCCTCCAGGCACCAGCCTGAAAACCGACCCGCTAGATGCCCTCCGACAGGGTAGTCAGGCCCAGACTTGCTTTGAGTCCTATGGAAGGCCACAGGCCCCTCTGGGCTGCCTTCTTCTCTCCTGGAGAGTGAGGAGCTGGAGTTGATGACCCCTGTGGTCCATTGCAGTTCTGGCATTTTCTGTCTTGGCCCTGAAGGCCGAGCACACATTAGGGCTGGGCAGACCCCAAAGCCCTCAAGACATCCCTACCCCTGGGCCTCTGGGCCCCTGGGTCCCTGGAGAGTACAGCACTGCAAGCCTGGGGGTCTGGGAAGCCCAGCCGAGCCAGCCATGGAGCCAGACACACCCTGCCACTGTCACACAGCCATGAGCCCTGCGCCAGACCAGACCCTTTCCACAGATGGTTCTGTTTAATCCTCACAGTCATCTGCACAGGCAGATATTGCTATCATCTCATTTTTCAGATTAAGAATCTGAGGCTCAGAGACTTAAGCAATTAGGTCCAAATCACACAGCTGTAAGTGTGAAGGCAGAATTCAAACCCCAAGGCCTGATCCTGCAGCTCTCCCTCTTACGCACTAGATGGAACTCTGCAGATACAGCATGTCACCCTGCACCCCCACACAACCTGCCCTGCACCACATGCTCACACACTCACAGCTTCACAGACGTAGGTGCAGACATGAGCCTGAAACTGACGGTACACGTGCAGAGACACGCCCTACACCAGTGCATACCAAAATCCTGCATTCACGCGGTTGCACACAGACACTGCCATCTGCACACAGCTCGACATACACACCCATGGCCTCGGCACGTGCTCACGCACCCTTACACTCCAGCCCAGAGCTCCATCTGCACTCATACATCCTAATAACACACATATACACACACAAACACGGCACCTTGTTTAATGATGCCCAGGAAATGAGAGTCATTATTTTCATTTAAAAAAAAAAAATTATAAAAAAAAAAAGAAGAAGAAGAAGAAGAAGCTCTCAAATGCCAATAGATTCCAGTGTGGTTTTTTTTTTTTTTTTTCCATGCTAAAAGGTTTCAGGAGCAAAAGTCGCCCAACAGTGCCACCTGCTGAAGGCTGGCTATTCCCATTCCCCTCCCCGCCTGCCGCTGCCATCCTCAGGAACCCTTCCTCGGTTCCCCCAAAGTGCTCAGGGCATGGGCACTGGTGGGATGGGCAGAGGAGAGGGGGTAAGGCAGGAGACGCACACAGGAGGGCAGGACCGCCGACCTCCTGACCAGGCGAGGACAGGAGGATGAGAGAGAGGAGCCCCAGTGCCCCCGGGGAGGCCGGGGAGGATGGGCAGGGAGCACAGGGAGGATCACAGGACCCAGAGACCCCGGGAGACAGTTAGCCATGCTGGAAAACAGATAGGGAGAGGCAGGAGAGGATAAAGGAGGTCCAGGGAAGGACTGGGGCAGCCAGAAAGGGCAGAGACCTCCCTCGTCAGCCCTGGACCCACAAGTGGAACAGGCCTGGCCAGCTGGCCAGCCCTGTCTGTCCTCTCACAGGGTGGCTCTAACTGGGGGGCTGAGGCTGCAGTGTTGTCCTGGAGGCCGGGACAAACCTCCAAAATTATAGTCAAGCAGCCCCTCATCCTCACGTGTGCCCACCCCAACACACCCTGCCTCTGGCCAGGATGGGCCGACTCTACTGGGAAGGGCTCTTACCTAAACTGTCTGGAGTTGCTTCTAAGAATCAGAGAGAAAGAACGAGGACTTGTCTGAGGCAGGCACTGCCCTCTGCTCCCATGCCAACTAGGTCCTCATCCTCTTGTTTCTTAACAGAATCCCAGAGGAAAGAGAGAGCCCTGAATAGAAACTCCATTGATTCTCATCCCAGTTTCAGGTCAGTGGTCCCAGCCCACAGGAGAGTAGGGGATGAGCCCCAAGGCCCCTGTGAGGCAGACACGCTGCCTGGTAACATTGTCATGTCAGTAACTGCCCCTCAGGGGCTCAGGCAGGGTCTGAGCTGCGCAATTATCAGGCTGAGAGAAAACCAGACACCCAGTATCACAGGATACGGATTCTGAAAGATCCCCCAATCCCTTTCTACGTGGGGGCACTGAGCACGGAGGGCTGGGGTGCTGCTGCATGACCCAGATGGCCTGGGCAGAGGGAATGAGCACTCTGACCCTCACAGGCCAGCCTCCCATGCCAACTTCTTGTCACTCTTGGGCACCAACCCCTCAAAACCCTGAGGCCTGGGCTCCCACAGGGGTGGCAACCTTGGGGACTTCATCTCGCCCTTCTGATGCCTAAACTCTGGCCCTTCTCACTATGGAGAGGACACTCCCTCTAAAAGAAAGGCCTTTGGCAGGGAAAGTCTTCGGGCAATTTTCTTTTTTATACAACCGGGCAATGTGTCCCATAGCTCAGCAGAGTCACAAGGAGACGCGCTCTCACCTTTGTGGAAACACATAGGGTCCTCCCCGCTGCAGAAAGCCGGCTGACTGCACAATGCAGAGCAGGTGCTGGCTCGCATCTCATTTGCATATGTTTGCATATGCTTTCTGACTTCTCAAAATACTGGGAAACTGTCCTCCATCCCCCATCCTTGGTATTTACAGCCTCTCCTAACTTACATGGAACATTTTAATGCTGGGGGCTCCCATTTGCCTGGCTTCAATAGTCAACCAGACAGAATCTAAACTCCTGGCTCCAACCCCTCTCCCCTCCTGCCAAGCCAGACTACGTCCCACCTCACTAAAAATATCCTCTGCCTGGAAGACCCTTTCTTCTCCCTCTTTACCTGGAAAAACTCCTACTCAGCCTTCAAGTTCCAGTTCAAGTAGAACTTCTGCAAAGCAACCAAATGTTATTTTCCCCGCCCCAGCACCTCTGAGTGGAATAATCGCCTCTCACTGGGGCCTGCATTTCACCTTATAAATGGCTGACAATTAGAAGGGAGGTTTGTCATATTACAAAATTACATTATCCAGCACATGTCTATCCTATTAGATTGTGAACCTGTTGAGGGCAGGGTGCAGGGGGGTGCAGCCATCGTTGCATAACCTGCACAGCTCCTAGCTCTGGGACAATGGCTGCTTTATCACTGTTTGAGATCTGCATGAATGAATGAACGATTCTCTCCAAGGGTCCATCTGCTCATTCTGTGATTCTCCCTCCTTAGCTCAGATTGGGTTAAACAGTGACGATATTCCACTTTACATTTCACAACCTGAAATAGCACAGGGGGTCCTGGAGCACCTGTCTCCATATGGACCCCCATCTGCTTTTGAGCACCCAACTCCTCACTAACAAAATTCCCAGTCAGGGTCTGTAATCCCAGGTGGAACCTTGGGCCTATAGGTAAGTGAGGCAATGGGGCCAAGGCTGCTATTTAAGAAGCAAATAGCCGAGTGGGGAAATTTACAGTCAGATAATTGGCAGCTCTGGTGCACCGTCAAATGCAGTAAATTAAGTGTTTTCCTGTAAATCAAGTTTATGATTTGCACTGGAAATGTAATTGTTAAAACTGTTCATTTTGCCCACAAATAGCAGTTGAAAGAAACCAATTTAGGAGTGACAGATTGGTTTTGATTCTAAATGTAGTGCTAAAACAGTTAATTTTAATAACATCCATTGGATAGGAGTCTCCTTGTTACTTAATATCATAGTCAACAATTTGAAAACTGCATGTTCAGCCACTGCTGCTTCTGCTAAAAATTAATCCCATTTTTCCCCCGAATGGAGGCATTTCTCAGCAGGAAGCAGCATATCTGTGCAGAAGACTTTCCTCATTCTCCAGGCTACAGCCTTCACACACTGGGGAAAGGAGGCCATCAGAAGGTCAGCTAAAACAAAAGGAATGAGTTCTAGAATGTCCAGGGTAAGGAGATGCTTCCCAGTGTAGAAACTCCCTTGGTGGCGAAGGAGATTGCAGCGGGAAGCTTCTGCCTCTGCACCATTGGCAGGGGGCTCATGGTCCCTGCTCATCCTTTCCCCAGGGCATCCACGTCACCCTGCACCCTGAAACCATGTAGGCGTCAACTCCACGGTCCAGCCCTCTAGGAACTGGAAGACAGTCTCCAGGTCTCTGTCTCCTAAGTGCCATCATTCCTTCCCCAGGTCAAACGTGCCCATGCCCATCACCTCCACTCAAGGGACAGAGTGGCTGTGTGGTACAGAGAAGGGGCCTAGGGCACTAACAAGTATCCGCTGGATAATTCTCTAAGTAAACAGGACAGGTCCAGTCCTGCAGCCCTGCCACCGTCTTCCTCACCATCCCAAGACACATGCCCCAGTGTGTCAACATTCACCCTTAGTTCATGGTGTCCAAGACTGGATCCACTAATTTTGTCATACAGCAGTTTGAGTCCTAAGCATACAGGGGGCGTACAGCTCCCAGGACTGGGCAGCCACTGGGGTGGGGAGTGCACTAACCCTTGACAGCTCTGCTCCCAAAAAGTCAGAGCTTCCACAATGTTAGCAAACATCAGGATCCCCTGGACAGCTTCAAACATAGCTTGCCCAGCCCCACCTCCTGAGCCACCCCTTTTGGTAAATGAGCTCATTTACCCAATTTTTGTGAAGATAATTTTAAGAGGTATTAAAAAGGAAAACTTTCATCAGAGGAGGAGGAAAAGCACGTTCATTTTCACTGGCACCACTTGGAGGAATGGTTCTTCTGGAGCCCAGGCAATTGTTTGTAGAGTCTATTATAAAGAGAAGCCTAAATCACATTTATGGCTCATACTGTAAGGCAAATGTAGGTATTAAAATTGTTCCTTTTAAATGATAAACACCCACTGAAATGGCGCAAAAGAGCTGCATCAGAGATTGTTTTCACCCAAAACAAACTGACTCAGGAAAGGCAATGAACAGGGAATTTGAGGGGCACTGCCCATAACTGCTGTTTGCCATAAGGAGTGCGGAGGGAGGGGGCGGTGAAGAGAAATTTGCACGTGCCACTGTGTTTGCTTTTAGCCGCTTCCACCAACCTTTTTTTGGCTTCCTCTTCTCCAAGACCTAAGCGGAACAATTTCTCCCCAGAAGAGACATGGCTCCTTGCGAAGGTCCACATTTTTGTTTTCTCGCCTGGTTTCAAACAGTGAGGCTGCCATTTCACTGTGCATATCACAATCGTTGTGGTTTTGCTTCTGAAAGAGAAGTAATGGAAAAAATAGTTAATCACCCATTCATAATCTCTTAAACATTATTTTTAAGCTGATAGTAGCAAAACAAAATGCAATCTTTCTAACATTTTCAAGCAATTACTTGTCATTTTCCTGGTTTTCATAATAAAAGGAAATTAGGTTGGGGGGGGTGGAAGGAAGGGGGAACAAACTCCTGACATTGAGTTTTAGGAAGATGAAGGACAGACTTAAAGTAAATCCTGCCTGGGTTTTCCCAACAAAAACGAAAGCAGGAGCCCAGAAAGGGTGAGGAACAGAATGGGGGGGTGGGGCTTCTCCTGAACCACCCACCCTAACCCCAAGTATAATATAACATGGGGTCTCATTACCTGAGCTTTGCTGAGCCAACCTGCTTCTGCCCACTGCTTGAAGGAATCCTCTCTCTCCTATCCCAACAATGCTCAGTAAGTGAAAAGGAGCCAACTTTGACTCCTCTGAGCACCCGTAGTGATGGGCTAATTCATGATGCATAAATGGATGGATGGATGGATGGATGGATGGATGGATGGATGGATGGATGGATGGATGATGGAAGGAAGGATGGATGAAATTAACCAACTGTTTCTTGAGATTTCTTCCCTACTGAGGCAAAACTTCTCAAATTCTCAGTGTTTCTCCCTTTTCACTGTAAAAGGGCCAGTTTTGGGTTTTTTGTTTTTGTTTTTGTTTTTTTATTTTCAACCAATTAATTTTCTAATTTGTTATAGACACATTTGTAAAATAAGCTCACATGTCACAGTGCCATCAAGTTGCTGAACAAGTGTTAATTCTTACTTTCAATTTCTGCATGGTCTGGAGCCACACACACTTGGAACAGGAGCTCCAGCCACCACTCCCACAGCCACTCTCTGAGACAGCTGCTTTTCCACCCACTTTCTGGAAGGACAACCAGAGGCCCAGGGAGGGTTAGGGAGCTTCCCAAGTTCCAGAGCTGATAGCTGTTCTTCAAACCCAGATCTCCTGGGCTTCAAACCTTTGTTTTCCTAATGCTGGGTTCTAGTTGGCAGTCCTAAAAGGCACAAAGAGGACGGACACCATCCAGTTAGAACCTAGAAGAGGCTCCTCTGAGGCCATGGAGGGGAGCTAGGAGAGGAAGGAGATGCTCAGTGGAGGCCTGACACCTACAAAGCCAGAGACAGGAGTGTGCTGTCTGAGGTTTGGGACTCTGGGGAGCTGGAATAGGGCAGGGAGAGGGGACCAAAGAAGGCTGGCCTGGTGGCTACTTTCCTTGAGAAGCTGGGCAGGCAGGGACCCTTGGCCAAGAGCAGCATGATGAGAAAACACAGCCACCCACCAGTGTCTCCCTGTGTCTTGATCTCCACCCTAGAGCTTGGGTTTCCCATTTTGTGGAGCCGTGGTTGGCATTAAAAAAATGTAAATCTCCCAGAAGACAGTCCCATCAAGGTATTTCTTCCTTTAAAAGAGTTTAAGAGATGAGAGAGGTCAGAGCACTCTGGTTTCCTGCTGAGTCGCTTCTGTGAAGCTCTGAGCTCCAAGGATGGAGGGCGCAGGGCTGGATGTTCAGAGAGGCCTAAAATGAAAGGGAGGAGCAGAGAGGGCAGTGCCACCTGCCCCAGCCTGGCCCAGCTGAGCTCCCTCCGCCACCTGGGGGGGCAAGACTCACTGGGAGGTACACAGGCCTCCTGCCAGGCCCACACACAATGTCAGGAATGGGAAACGAGAGTTAAAACTGTCTATGTTCCCTAGGGACTACAACCAGCTCTGTCCTTCGAAGATTCTTCAGGGAGGGGCCTCATAGGTCCTGAAAGCAGGGCCTTCCATTCCTGCTGTCCACCATCCCCCGTCTTCCCCCACCCCAAAGAAATGGCCCTAAAGAAAACCCTCCAGTTAGAGCAGTTCAATAAATACAGAGTGAGCCCTCTCTGCCCAGGCTCTTTGCTAGGGTGGGCAAGATACAGGCACCTTGAGAAAGGAAAGCCAGGGTTGTGGCTTCCCAGAGGAAGCGCCTAACCCAGCCAAGGAGGGAGTCAGGGAAGCCTTCCTGGAGGAAGGGAAGGCTTTCTGGAGAAATCTTCAGGCAAAGGAGGGAGGGTGGCATTCTAGGCAAATACACACACTCACACACACCATCATCACCACCACAAAAACGCTGAAAGAAATTCTTTTTCTTTTCCTGGTGAAGGGGGAGAGAAAAATTTTCATAGTTTCCTGGAGCTAGAGTACAAGCCCTTTACTTCCCAGCTAAGGAAACTGAGGTTCAGAGAGGTGAGGCCACGGTCCCACAGCAGGGGTCAGACATCCCCCTGGCTCCCACTGTGGGAGCCCAGTTGTGCCTCCCCAGGCAGGTCTTACAGGAGGGGACAGAGACACTCCCTTTGGGGAGAGGGAACTCAGAAACCAGCCAGCCCTGTGTGATCCCGCAATCCCTAAGGAGCTTATCTACCAAGTGAGACAGCAGAGAGGAGGCCCAGAAGCAGCAGTCACAATATTAAGGTCCCTCTTAGTAAAGAGAAAGCTGTGGTTCCAACGTCACCTGTCACTGAGGGTGAAGGACATTGCCTCCTTCCACTGGGCTCTCCTTCCCCTCCAGAAATCCCAGCACACACAGCTCCCTCCTCCAAACCTAGTGCCTGGTGGCCCTCAGGTGGGAGGGAGAAAGGTGAAGGCAAACTGGCTGACTCCAGGCAGCAGGTCCTCCACCTCTGGCCAGGATACCCAACTTCCTTAGCTGCTCTGTGCCTTGGGAGAGTCGATAACACAGTATCGTAATAATAATAATAACAGCTGCTAACACGCAGTGCGGTGGGGCAGCCAGACACCCAACCTGACCACCTTCAGACATTAACTCACATGACCTCCAATGCAACCCTGCCAGGCAAGTGCCCTTAGCATCCCTACTGCACAGCAAAGGATGCTGAGGCTCCAAGAGGTGAGGTCTCTCCCCTGGGGCCACAGGGCTGGGGAGCAGCAGAGATGGGATGAGAACTCAGGCATTTCCCCTCCCTTGGCCTCAGGGTGGGACTGGGGAGGGAAAGGTTGGCCCAAGTACTCCATGCCCCCGGGGAACTGAGGCAGGAGCAATAATCATCACAGCTGTGCCAGGGACAAAGAGGGAGCAGTGGACACCCTTGGAGTGCTCCCAGCAGTACAGGGCCCTAGAGTCCACCCAGAGGAAAGAGCCCCAAATCCCCAGGGATGCTGAGAAACAGGACAGGCCGGGAGGAAAGCAAGTGGGTCTCTGATGCAGAGTGATGGCAAAAGGGCATTTTAGGCAAAAGGGACAGCAAAGGCTGGGAGTTGGAATATTCAACCTGCACAAGTTGCTTTCCCTTCTGAAGTCTTGGTAGCAACATGGAGTCAATGATGCTGGAAAGGTAAGGAAAGTACTGGCCACACTTTCAGGACATGGACATGGCAGGTACTGTGCCAGGTATCAGGTGCCTGACATGCATGACATCACCCAGTCGTCACTGCAGACAGGGGACATAATTGTCATCCAGGGGAGGAGCTCAGGCTCAGGAAGGTGAGGGACTCACCCCCAGGCTGGCCGCACAGCTGGTCTGGGTGAGGCAGGATCTGGCACCATCGCATTCTTTCACTCCCACACCAAAGGCAGCGTTGAGGGACAGAGTTTGGAGAGACAGAAACAGAGGCACAGAGGAAAGGAAGGGACAGGCACATGGGCACATGTCAACTGGTGGAGAGTCAGGACTTAATTCCCGGCCAGACCTCCCACCTTGGAGAAAAGGGGCAGGGGTCCCTAGAGGGCCTACTGTGGTCCATGTGTTATGAGAGATGTCAGTAAGGGGATGGGGAATGGTCTGGCCACAAGCAGCTGGGGCCTTCATTAGTGCCACTGTTAGTGTCGTTTGTGGGGGGAAGGTGGTCCCTTCCCTGCAAAACTGTCCTGGTAGGAAGGGGAGGGAATCCCGCACAGGCAGGCTGGTCCAGAGCCCCACGACAGGTGGGGCAGCTGTGTCTTCATTCAGCTGAGTCTTCATTCAGCTGACATTTTCTAAGACCCTGATCTGGGCTGAACCTGGATCTCTGTTCTGATTGCCCCTGACTTCTCACATGACCTTATTTGTTCATGCCTTCAACAAACATTTACTGCCTGCCTCTTATGTTCTGGTCCCTGAGGCATGTACTAGTCCACAGAACAGTCATAGGTCCTGCCTTCCTAGAGTTATGGTTGAGTGGGGGAGACGGATTATACAGAAATTCACAAAGAGCCCCCTCCTGGACTTCAGTGTCCCCAACCTTAAATTGAGACAATGTCAACATGGTAAAGCATGTAAGGTGAGGCAGAATAAGATGACACCAGGAGCCAAGGGACCCTCCATGCCTCTAACTTGATCTGTACGCATTGTTTTGGTATATAGGAAGCAGAGACTAAACCAGGGTTCTCAAACTCACGAGTCCGCTAGGGCCAGGGAAGTAGCACAGAGAAGGAACGTGGACTAGACAATGTGAGGCTGGGGGGACACTGCAGCTCAGGGCCAGCTGCCAGCTGCCAGGCAGGAACATAGGTTCTTGAGCCAGATCTGACAATTTTTCCTGAAAGCTAGGAACCTGGATTTCTAGGTGAATTTATGCTGACACTTAGCGGAGCACCTGGCACTTGAGGATTCCGTACTTATTAAATGAACAAAAGAAAGAATAAATAATCCACAAGCTCCTGCTTGCTCCTAGAGCAGGAGGCTGGCCCTGATCCGGGTAAATTCCTGCCCCCTCGTGCCCTCAATGCAGTGGCTTCTGGTTGGAAGGCTTTGCAAAAACCATCCCCACTCTCCTCACACCCCCACCAACAGCTAGTCAGGAGTTCTAGGGGGCTGCAGGGGAGAAGGTGCCTCTCCATTTGGCAAGTTAACTTCTGGGGTTTAAAACCAGCTTTGTTCAGTAAACCCTACACCCCAACCACCCCTGCTCCAGCCCAGGCATTCTACCTGTCTGAGCTCCCCCTCCATCCAGCACCAACTGCATAGGGCATAAATAAGTGAATTCAAAGAATCATGCTCAAAGTGTGGAGGGACATTCATCCATCCTGCCTCTCCTCTCTTCAGGAAGCTTTAAGGAAGCTGCGATCATTCCTTACTCCAATTATGCATCAATTATCAAAATTAATTAATGGTAAGTATGTGTGATTCATTGCCACTGTTCCATATTAGGGGTGATCAAGACTGGTACGGGATAGGCTCAGCACCCATAGCTCAGTGGTTAGGGCGCTGGCCACATGCACCTCTGCTGGCGGATTCGAAACAAACAATAACAACAACAACAACAAAAAAAAAACCAGCCAGGCATTGAGGTGGGCGCCTATAGTCCCAGCTACTTGGGAGCTTGAGACAAGAGAATCACTTGAGCCCAAGAGTTTGAGGTTGCTGTGAACTATGACATCACAGCACTCTACAGAGGGTGACAAGGTGAGACTCTGTCTCAATTTAAAAAAAAAGACTGGTACAGGATAGATGGTGGTTCCCGCCTGCGTGGATGACAGTCAGCTGATTCTTCCTCAAGCTGCATCACCTAGGAAGCCTGGGGCAGGATGAGGCGTGCCTCCAAGCTTTTAAAGCTGCAGCAAGAAGCCCTTAGGGCTGAGGTCCCACGAGTAAGCAGATGCTGGGCAAGCCGGGGCCGAGAAGGGGCAGTGACAGTTTGGTTACACTCCACTAGAAAATCACCCAGGCTTGGGAGCAGGAGCAGGAACAGAAGCCACCTGGAGAGCCTGGAGCTTCACCTCCACGAGCTCAGTGTTCCAGACGATGCTCCTCGGCTCTCAGGGCCTCAGTTCCTCCACCTGTTTACATAGCATGATCACATAATTTATCATACCAACTAGGAGATTTTTCTACGTTTACATTAAACCTTATGAAATTGTTATTTTGTTAGTCAAAAGCATTTGAATAATGGCAACACCACTTGATCCAACCTCAGGATACTCAAGGACATTGGGCATAAATCGGGACTGTCCTGCTCAAACTAAGACGTGCGGTCACCCCACGGCTCATGACCACGCCAACTGCTTTTCCCCACCCACTCACAGTCCAAAGCCTTCCTCCCATCCCCAGCCCCTCTGTCATTAGGCTGAGGTATAAAGATTAAGTTAATGGCGGGCGGAGAAAATCAGCTTTGTTGGCAAATTGTCTCTGATATTTATTTTGAACATTAAAACGAATCATTCGGACTAAAGAGGGCTGTAGTGCGTGGCCCATTAAAATGCATGCATTATGTATAACTCTCCCAGCTTCACCTCCGAGTATTATCAGCCTAAAAAGCAAACATGGTTTTTAAAGCCCCTTGTTTACGACATCCCATGACAGCTGATTAATGGCCACACTTTCAAGATCTGAAAGCTTAGTAACCCAAGCTAGAAAATTCAATCTTATTCTAATATAGATGGGGGGGCGAGAGGAGGGGGAGAAAACGTAGCAAAATGGGGACAGAGCAGAGCTCTTCAAAGGGACGCACACAGAGGTCGTAACCACCGGAGCAGTGGGAGTTGGGGTTTCTTGGGGCTGCCATAGCAATTTACTGCAAACTTGGTGGGCTCAAACAACACAAATGTATTCATTCTCTCACGGTTCTGGAGGCCACAAGTCTGCAATCACAGTGTCAGGAAGGCCACACTCCTGCACAGAACTCTAGGGGAGGAGACTTCTTTGCCTCTTGCAGCTTCTGGTGGCTCCTGGAGTCCCTTGGCTTGTGGCCATGTCCCTCCAGTCTCTGCCTGTCTCCACTTGGCCTTCTTCCCTGTGTCTCTGAGTCTTTACTGTCTCCTATGAGAACACCTGTTACTCAGGTTCCAGCCTAATCCAGAATGATCTCTTTGAGATCCTTACCCTAATTGCATCTACAATGATTCCAAAAAAACTGTCACATTCTGAGGTTCCAGGCAGACTTGTTTTGTGGAGAGACGCCCTCTACCATTGACCCTCTGCGGGTCTCCCGCCCTCTTCCAGTGTGTCTCTCCTTTCCCTGGGAAATCTTGGCAACAACTAAATCTGCAGATTCTACCAGATCCAGGAAGCTCTGCCATCTGTTCACACTTGGTCGGCCTCCCTGCTACCTCTTGGCTCTGACTCCAGTGGCCTCCGTGCTAGTCCCCCTGCTGCCTCTCCTGACACTTCCAGCATGTCCCCTCAGAAGAGTCCATCTGGTCCTGCCACCTCACCCAAGAGCCCCCCAGTCACCACCATGGCCTCCTACACTTAAGCCTCCATCACATCCATTACACTTACAGCTCTTCATTAATGAATTTTCTCATCTTCTGCAGCATTTGCAAAGACTCTAAATACCTAGGTTCACTGGCACAGCCATGGGTAATGGTTCCTACCCCCCAACCCAGCTTCCCCTTCCCCCAATCACCCTGCTGCTCACTCATTGAGCTCCTGCCACAACAGCCTCCTTCTGGTCCTCCAGAATGCAAGCCTCAGCCTGCCCCAGGGCCTTTGCACATGCAGTTTGCTCTACTTGAAAGGCTTTCCCTCCGGATCTTCCCCACCTGGCCCACGTGCAATAAGCAGGACTCTGTTCTAATGGCATGCATTGGGAGAGGCCTTCCCTGTCCCTCTTTCCAAAATGGTCCCCACACTGATCATTCTTCTTCTTTTATTATCTTTAAAGCAATAATCACTGTTCAAATTCATCTCGCACATCTGTTCTATTCGGTTTCATTTTGCTTTTCAGTTTATTCAATACCTGAATGAGATGGGATCACAGCCTGTTCATTCAGGTACCCTTCAATGCTGGCAGGAGGGTGACTCATCTCCATTACCCCATTCCCCACTAGGTTTGTTTTGAAAGACTAGACTAGAATTTTATTGCTTATACATTTTCCAAAATGCTCAAAATGCAGAACATTTGTCTTGAAATCTTTTTCCTATCCAATGTCAAAACATGTGATCACACAGCAGACATCATTTTCCCTGTTTGTCGTAGAGGAAGCTCAGACCCGACAAGGGATGGTGGGCCAAGGTCCCTCAGTGGGTGGGTGCCGAGCCAGGCTACAATCTGGTTCCCATCTCTCAGTCCGGGGCTCCACCTGCAACCTCTGCCCTTTTGCCAGGACCCCCAGGACAGGCTATCCTTGGGTCTGTCTGAAGCAACTCTCCTCTCTCCCTTCCCAGGCAATGGAGGATGGCACCTCTTCCATCATCTGAAGGCCTGGGGTGGCGGGAGGGGCACAAAGGTGGCATCAAGGGATAAAAGCAGGACTCCCCGTGAGGTTTCAGAACACAGGCAAGCAGTGGTTTAACATAATAACTGGAAATCAGGGGCTATAGCCCCTTGCAGGGCTGCACTCTTAGCAAGACCACTTCTCCCAGGGCACCCTTTGTGGTAAGAACAGCAATTGCCTGCCTTTGATTTCTGTTCCTGTCAAGCCACAAGAGATGTGGCCCTCCAAGTCCCCCAGATTCAGGGGACATTTGTACCCTCTCCTGCTGGTCCCTGAAGGCCCCAGTGTCTGTGTCATCAGAACAAGTTGCCCTGCCGGCCAAACTCAGTAGAGCTTCACTGTTCAACCTCACACACATCTCCGCATCAGTGGGAGAGTGACGGCAGCCAGGTAGAGATTACAGGGCTCTCAGCACAAAATCAGCCTCCTGGTTGGGCACTCAAGGCCCTGCCATTCTGCAACCCCAGCCTAGCTTCCAGCAAACCTGGGTATTCTCCTTGCCTAGAATGCCATCCACCACCACCACCTCATATTCGAGCTATCTGTCAAATCCCAGCCCAAGACTTCTCTACCAGGAAACCTTCCAAGATCGCTCAAGGCCACGAAGCCATCTCTCTCCTGGAGATAATAGTAAGTCTCTCTATATCTCTCCCACTCCCTGCAGGCTTATGAAATACATGTCTTATTCTAATTTCAGTAGTTATCTTAGTATGTAGGCTCACTGAACGTTCACCTGGGCTGTGAGCTGCCAGGGAGCAGGGACTCTGTTTACTCATCTGAGTCCCCAGAGGGCTGCATGTTGCCCGTCACAAAGTGGCATTCAATGCACACTTGTTTGCCTCTCCTTGGGCAGTCAGGACTTGCCAATTTAGACTCCAAGTTCAAAGATGATCTGAATCAGTGCCATACCTGAATTCCCAGATGTGTAAAAAGAAATGGAGGTTATTTCTTGTGTGCACATGAATAGAGACTCACGTCACACCTCTGTCTAGAATACCCTATCCACCCTTCTACCTGGACAAATCCAGCTCCATCCCCAGTGCCCAGCTCAAACATTACCCACTCTGGGAAGCCTTCCTGAATCCCCAGGCAGACTCATCATGTCCTTTCCACAACCTGCACCCAAACCTGGGTTTGAATTCTGTTGTGGGATGAATTGTATTCCCCAAAAAGATGTTGAAGTCCTGGTATCTGTGAGTGTGACCTGGTTCAGAAACAGGATCTTTGCAGATGATCACGTTAACACGAGGTCATTAGGACAGGCCTTCATCCAACATGACTGGTGACCTTATAAGAAGGGGAAATTTGGATGCAGATACAGACATTCCTAGAGAGAAAACAAGGTGAAGACACAGGGAGAATGACATCTAACAAGTCAAGGGACGCCTGAGGCTTCCAGGAGATACCAGAGGGAGCTGGACAAATTCTCTTGGCCCTCAGAAGGAACTGACCCTGCTGACACTTTGATTTTGGACTTCTAGCCTCCAGAACCGTGAGACACACACACATACCCTATCCTCATATGCTGTCTTTAGGAGGAGCATAAAAAGGAATGACATCTTATGGCCATTCCTGGGGAAATTCCACAGGACCCAATGGGAGAGACCCAGACATGTCCAAGTCTAGTACCTCCAGGGAACAGGCAGATTCTAGAGGCATGGAGGCCTGGAGCACACTCACCTGTCACACAGCACCCTCAGCCCCAGGGTGCCAACCATTGCTGAACGGACTTCCTGTTTTTCAAGAGAAGGTGAAAATTCTGAATTATTACTATGTAATCTGTGGCTTGTAAATTGTTGATAGTTGAGACATTTTTATACACGATGAGCTGACCAAAAAATCCTGTTGGGATGAGGTTTGACCCATGAGATGCTTGGACAGGCTCTTCCAGGACCAAGAAAGCACCTGGTACAGGTGAACTTGGCCTGTGCTGATACAGGGATGTAGTTGATGGCTCGGGTGCCACGTGAGTGTGCCTGGGTGTGTGCAGGACTACAAGGAGGCTTATATGAGTCCTAGGGGTGGAGTAAGGACAAGTGAGAGAGGACGGCAGGCTTCTTGGAAATGCTGGGTCAAGGTTACCTTCTTCTTGAATACTCCCCCAACCTCCATCACCCCATATCCCAGCAAAGGCGGAGGTAAGTCCTCCTGTGAGCTGTCCCACCCCTGTATGTGGCATTCAAATCAGCCATGTATGTGTCTGAGCCTTACACAGAGAGGCAGAATTTGGTGCACAGTGTCTTTTCTCACCACGGTCAGTGAGCACACTGGGGACAGGAAGAATGAGTGATGCATGAATAACTTCTAATTGGACATCAACCAGAGGCAAGAGGCCTGGGTGGCTGTCTGCAGACCTGAGCCTGGTTCTCACGACACCCCAAGGTGGGCACTACCATCCACGTGTCTGGGGAACAGCACACTCCTCAGCCAGGCAGCCTTGCCCAGGATGACACAGTTGACATCACAGTTACAGAGGGACCAGTAACTCCACTGTGCAGATAAGCTCCCTGGGAGGCTAGGCCGAGGAGGGCACTATCTCCCACTTGACAAGGATACGTCAAGCCTGGATCCTGGGTGAGCCCTGGCAGGACCAAGCAGTAGGCACACCCAGGAAGTGGCCTGGGAAGTGGCTGTTCTTGCCATCCTGGCTGGCTGTGCTGGGAGAGAAACAGAACCTGGCCCACTGTCAGACAAAGCAACAGCACTAATGTCCCTTTGTTTTGATCCAGTCCTGCCAGCTACTGCTTTCTTGTCACTCCTGAGCAAGTGACAGGAGAGCTCTGGCCATGAGCTTTCTCATCTGCAAATTGAGGGTAATCTAGAACCTATCTCAAAGGGCTGACATGAAGATGGAGTCTTCTCCAGATATGGTGTAGATACAGTGCCTGGCCCGGGCCTGGTACATGGTAGGTACTCGATAAAAGGGCGGTTAGGAATCTGATAGATCTTACTCATCACACATTGTTTCATTGATCCAGAGAGGCTGAGAAGCATCACCATCACCCTATTTTAGAGATGTGGCAACTGAGGTCATGAGAAACAGCCTACCCCAAGTTGTACCTTGATTCTTCTGACCTAGTGTCTGCCATCTCCCAGTGTAATGGTCCGCTCTCTTCTCCTAAGGTTTCATGGTGCACTCCTGAGACCTCTGTGCACTCCCCAGAGGTCGGCAGTCTTGCCCCCAGCCCTATGTCTGTTCCCACAGTCAGACATTTCCCCGTTCCCTCTGTTCATGTCACTTGTCACAGAGCAGGCTTATAGTGGGGGTGCAGTTGCACTCCATAAAGATTCACTGATGAGCCAAATAGACCTACAAATTCCCAGATTCCACTCTGAGAGAACGATTTCCTAATTTTATACACTTGAAAATCATGTGGAAGGTTTTTTAAAACCTAGATCAATGGGCCCCAACTGCACAGTTTCTGCTTCAGGAGGTCTGGGGTGGAGCTGGGGAATTTGCATTTTGAACCTGTTCCCTGTTGATGTGTGAACAAGCTAGGTTAGAACAAGCAGGGGAAACAGGCGTGGGAACCCTCAGGAATCAGGCAGAGATGCAAAGTCAAGTGGATCCCAGGGCAGGAAACAAACAGGTGGCTGAGACAGAATACAAGGACACTTACTTCTCAGAGACAGTTGAGGGGGGAGACCAGAGGGGCAGAGTATTCCCTGCAGAGGGAACAGCAGCTACAAAGGCCCCAGGTAAGAAGAGCTGGGCCTTTGGATGGACTGAGAGAGGGTCAGTGGCCGGAACACCGTAAGTGAGGAGGGGGTGGGGCCGCCAGAGTGGGAAGGTAGCTGGGTACGTGGTTGTCTAGCGGCACAACATTTGCCAGCCTCTCGTGGGCACAACTGAGCTCTGGAATAAGGGTGAGAATGATGTCTGCCACTTCAGTCTGGCACATTAAGAACCTTGTGGGAGTTTGATTCGTAGCGGGAGCAGAGAGCAGACCCCAGAAAGCCCTGAGCAGCCACACCCCTCCTGCCAGCCTGGTTACCGTCACCATGAGCATCAAAGAGGCTGGGAGCCAGCAGCCACCTGCCACCCTGCCCTCAGCGCTGCCCACACCATGCCCAGCACCGTGGGCAGTGGCACAGGGAGCAGCGGCCTAGAGTGAGTGGCGGGGATTCACATCAGTGGCACCTGCTGGCGGGGACAAGAAGATCATCGCAAGGAAGGTTTGGGGAACAGTAAAATAGTTCAATGTAAGAAACAAATATGGTTTCATCAACAGAAATGACACCAAGGAAGATGTGTTTGTACACCAGCCTGCCATAAAGAAGAGTAACCCCAGGGAGTACCTTCACAGTGTAGGGGACGGAGAGACTATGGAGTTGGATGTTGAAGGAGAAAACGGTGCAGAGGCAGCAAATGTTACAGGCCCTGGTGAAGTTCCAGTTCAAGGCAATAAAGATGTAGCAGACAGTAACCATTACCAGTACTATCCACGTCCCAGGGGTCCTCCACGCAATTCCCAGCAGAATTAGCGAGAGTGGGGGAAAGTATGAGGGATTGGAGAGTGCTCCGGAAGGCCAGGCCCAACAACACTGGCCCTACGGCAGGCAAAGGTTCCCACCTCACTAATCACGCTATTCCAACCCTGCTGTCCAGGGAGAAAGGATAGAGGGTGCTGACAACCAGGGAGCACGAACATGGCTAGACCAGTAAGACAGAATGTGTATCAGGGTTATAGACCACAGCTCTGCAAAGGTCCTCCTCGCCACAGACGGCCCAGAGAGGGTGGCAATGAAGAGGGTCAAGAGAATCAGGGAGAGACCCAAGGTCAGCAGCCGCCTCATGGTCGTGTGCCACAACTTCAATCACCGAGGCAGATGCCTAGAAAACCCTAAACCACAGGATGGCAAAGAGACAGAAGCAGTCCGCTCCTGAGGCTGAGCAGAGTGGGGCTGAGTAAACGCCACTTACCATCTCCCCATCATCTGGCTGAGTCGCCAGGCAAGAAGAAATAAACACGAAATTCCAGCAATAAGAAAAGAACAAAAGATTGGAGCTGAAGGCCTAAGTGCTGCTTTTTGCCCATTGACCAGATAATGAGAACTATCTGCATTATCTATGCAGCATGGGGTTTTTATTATTTTTACCTAAAGATTTGTTTTTTGGTTATAAAAAACTTTAAAAAAAAAAAAAAAAAAAAAACAGGTTGGTTTTTCTCAATACGCCTTTAAAATTTTTTTAATTGTTCCACATCTGGTCAAGTTGATATTTTTAAGAATTTCATTTTTAGCATGTAATAAAAGTTTACAACTTGATTTTTTTTTTTTTTTTTTCCAAAAAAAGTCAACAAACTGCAAATACCTGTTAGTAAAGATCTTAAATCAGTGATTCTCAACCTGTGGGTTGCGACCCCTTTGTAACAATAAAAATTCATTGCGGCATTAGGAAGGTTGAGAACCACTGTCTTAAATGAAGAAGATGAAGAAAGAAAAAGCAGCAGCAGCTGCTTCTGGGTCCTTTTTTTCCTTCCCCCCAGCATGCACCAGATAGACGAGGACAATGCTTTACAAAATGGGAGAGAAACCAGACAGAGTCCCTGAAAGACCAAGGGACACATCTGCCCACAACCTGGAACTGGAGGTCATTCCAGCTACCCACTCTCTGAGTCTTTGTTTTAGCAGCTGATACAGCCCATTCACGTAGGCCCAGTCTGGTGTCCCTCCTACTAGCCTGGCTGCAGTCTTGGGAAGCCAGTTGTTTCCTGTGTCTGCCTGACCACAGTTGCCGCCAGGCTCTCTTGGACCAGGGCTGGTCAAACCTCACAGGGCAGGGTATCGGAATCTGCGAGGAGCTTGTTAAAACACAGATCTCTGCTCCCCAGCTTCAGAGTTTCTGATTTGGCAGGTCTGGGGGAAGGACACAAGAATTTGTGTTTCTACATATGCCCAGATGATGCTGATGCTGTGGGTCTAGGAAACTTCAGATCTTAGGTCACCTAGCCATAAAGTAATTTGAACTGAGGGTGTAAACACCATATGTTTAGGGCCAGCCTTGAGGGGATCAAAAAAACCAGACAAGGTTGCCTATTGTCTCCACTGCTCTTTAACATTGTAATGTAAGTTTTAGCCATCGCAATTAGGGAAGAAAAGGCGATCAAGGCATTCATATAGGGTCAGAAGAGATCAAACTTTCGCTCTTCGCAGATGATATGATTGTATATCTGAAAAACACCAGGGATTCTACTACAAAACTCTTAGAAGTGATCAAGGAATACAGCCTTTCAGGTTACAAAATTAACATTCATAAATCAGTAGCCTTTATATACACCAACAATAGTCAAGCTGAAAAAACAGTTAAGGACTCCATTCCATTCACAGTAGTGCCATAGAAGATGAAATATTTGGGAGTTTATCTAACAAAGGACGTGAAAGATCTCTATAACGAGAACTATGAAACTCTAAGAAAAGAAATGGTTGAAAATGTTAACAAATGGAAAAACATATCATGCTCATGACTGGTAAGAATCAACATTGTTAAAGTGTCCATATTACCTAAAGCAATATACAATTTTAATGCAATTCCTATTAAAGTTCCATTGTCATACTTTAAAGATCTTGAAAAAACAATACTTTATTTTATATGGAATCAGAAAAAACCCTGAATAGCAAAGACATTACTCAAAAATAAATACTCTTAGTACTTCTTTCACTGCATTCCATAGGTTTTGGTATTACTTTGTGTTTACATTCATTTTAAGAAATTTTTAAAATTCTTTCTTAATTTCTCTGTTAATCCATTGAATATTCAAAAGCATATTGTTTAGTATCCATGTTTTATGCAGCTTATAAAATTTTTGTTGTTATTCATTTCTAATTTTATTTCATTGTGGTCAAAAACTATAGTTGATATAGTTGAGACTTGTTTTGTAACTTAACATATGGTCTATCCTGGAGAATGTTCCATCTGCTGATGAAAAGAATGCATATTCTGTAGCTGTTGAATATTCTATTAGAACATTCTATTCTATAAAATGTTCTCCAAATGTCAGCATTTGGTATAGAGTATAGTTTAAACTTGATGTATCTTTGTTGATTTTTGGGCAATCTGTCTTACTGAGCATGGTGTGATGAAGTATCCTATGATTGGAATGCAGTAGAACCCTGTAATATTTGCTTTACATATTTTATTATAATTCAAGGTGTGAGGTGACTATATGCTTAAAATTATTATATCCTCTTTCTGAAATGACCTCTGCATTCTTAGATAGGGACCATCTTTGTCTTTTTTACTGACCTTGATTGAAATCTATTTATCTAATGTCAAAATTGCTGCTCCTGCTCTTTTTGTGTGTTTGTTTTCACATAATATATTTTTCAATTCATTCACTTTCAGTCTTTATAGGTGAAGTGAATTTCTCTAGGCAACATATAGTTGATCTTGTTTATCCATGGAAGCAATCTATGTATTTTAATTAGAGAATTACATCCATTTGTACACAATGCTATTATTATTATATAAGGACTATATCATTGTCAGCTTTTAAAATTGTTTTCTTGTTTTGTTGTAACTCCTCTCTTCCTTTCATTCTGTCTTCTTTTGCTTTTAAGTAATTTTTACTAGTAGTAGTTTTTGGGTTTTTTTTTTTTTTTTTTTTTTTTTTTTTTACATAGTATGCCATGAAACTCAACCAAGGAAGAGAAGTGTAACTTTTTAATCATTGGTAGAGTAATATTGCATAGTAACACAA
>CAUYPK010137260.1:0-20229 GCA_963574355.1 Loris lydekkerianus
CCCTGGCCAAAAACTAAAAAAAAAAAAAAAAAAGAAAAGCATTTAACCTACTGATTCCTCAATTATTGTAATTGTTTTGGGTATATATTTTTATTTTTGAAATTTACCAATGGCTGCTGCATTTTCCACCTCGGCTTATACTCAAGTCACTAAGTTTTCCCAGTTTTTAGGGTAAAATTTAGGGGTTGGCTTATACTCGAGTATATACGGTACTTTTTTTTTTTTTTTTTTTTAAAGACAGAGTCTTGCTCTGTAGCCCAGGCTAGAATGCAGTGACATATAGCTCACTGCAACCTCAAACTCCAGGGCTCAAGTGATCCTCCTGCCTTAGTCACCTAAGTAACTGGGAATAAAGGTGTATACCACCAGGCCTGGCTAATTTTTCTATTTTTTGTAGGGATAAGGTCCCAAACTCCTGGCCTCAAGCAATTCTCTCTCCTTAGCTTCCCAAAGTGCTGGGTTTACAGGCAAGAGCTTCTGTGCTAGCCTTTTTTTTTTTTTTTTTTTTTGAAACACATTGACTGACACAATATTTTATTAGGTCAAGATAGGTCAAGAGATATGCGAATTATATACGCTTTACGAAATTCAGGGCTCAAAATTATTATTATTATTAATATTATTATTATTATTTTGAGATGGAGTCTTACTTATTAACCCTTGGTAGAGTGCTGTAGTGTCACAGCTCACAGCAACCTCCAAATTCTTGGACTTAGGTGATTTTCTTGCCTCAGCCTCCCTAGTAGCTGGGATTATAGGCACCCACCACAATGTCCGGCTATTTTTTTGCTGCAGTTTGGCCGGGGCTGGGTTTGAACCCACCAGCCTTAGTATATGGGGCCTGCCCCCTAGCCACTGAGCCATAGGTGTCACCCAAGGGCTCAAAATTATTATGACAGCACAATTTTAAATACAACTCACATGGTAGTTAGTATGTTAAGAGACAGAATTTTGCTCAGTTGCCCAGGCTGGAGTGCAGTGGTGCAATCAGCTCACTATAACCTTGAACTTCTGGGCTCAAGAGATCCTCCCTCTTCACCGTCCCAAAGTGCAGGGATTATAGGCATGAACCACAACACTCAGGTGAGGTGTTACTTTCTGGAAGTTATTAGGCTAGGTACTAGGTATATTAACTTGAATAAAATATAATACTTGCCACTGAAGAGCTCAAATGATAATGAAAGACACAGACATTAAAAAAATTACCATGTTAAGTGCAGATATAACTATAAAAGAATGAATATCTTACTTTACACAGGGGGTGAAGTTAAGAGAGGACTTAAAACTAAAGAGATTGCTATCTGAGGAATAAGAAAAGTCTGCCATGCAGGAAACACATTTCCAGAAGAGAGAACAGGCACAAATGGGTCAAAATAAGCTTGGAATATTGAGAGACTATAGGAGTTTGAAAATATGAAAAAAAAAAAAAAGCAAACCATACAAAATAGACAATAATTCCCAAATCAAAGTATCCTACAGTTACTACTATGGAAATTAGCCAGCCTTCTAGTTTACTGTACTAGTAATTAGCTTCAAAATTTCAGTCATAAAAAAGCAGACTCTGTCTTAAAAAAAAAAAAAAAAAAAAAGGGCAGAAAAGCTGAGTCTAAAAGGAAAATTTTAAAGCAGGGAATATTCTGACAATCCCTAATATAGCTACTCTTGCTTCTTCTGGTTTCCTGTTTAGAGGCAATAATATCTCAAGTTCCTTCCAATTTTAATACTGTTTGATTTTATATTTTAAAGGTATTTAAGATAATCTACCTTCTGCAAATGTAACTGTCACAGTTTCTCTGAGAATATTCCCATTATCTGTAGTCCACTGAAGCTGAAATGAAAACATTAATTTCAGTAAAAATAAAGCATTTATATTGAAAAAATCTTAAAACATCAATGTAACTGTCATATTTTACTCATTACAGCATAAATGTGCTGTATTCTTTAGTTACTCTCTTCATGCATTCATAGTGTCAAAGCACAAGTATTCTTTACTATCCAGATAGATTAGGTTCCTGAGTTCAGATAGCAAGAATATAAACAGCAAGTGTAGATGTCAAGAACTACTGCTAACCAAATTTGTCTGAATTTCTGATTTTAAGATGGTGTTAATATGATAATTAAGAGTTATAGATAGCAAGGAATAGCAACTCTAACTTTTATTTATTTTTTTTTTTGCTGTGATATATTTAGGTGTTTGCACTTTGTCATCCTTGGTAGAGTGCCATGGTAGCTCACAGCAACCTAAAACTCTTGGGCTCAAGCAATCCTCTTGCCTCAGCCTTCCGAGTAGCTGGGACTATAGATATAGATACCTGTGCTACAATGTCTGGCTATTTTTAGAGATGGGGTCTTGCTCTTGTTCAGGCAAATTTCAAACTCCTAAGCTCAAGCAATCCACCCATCTCGGACTCCCAGAGTGCTAGGATTACAGACATAAGCCACCACACCTGGCCCAGCTCTAACTTTTTAAAAAACTTCAAATTTATCCAGTTACTAAATTTGGAGAGTAATCGGAAAGCAAAGGATATTGTTCTTCAGATTTTAATGCCATAATCACCACCTGGGTTGTAATTAGTAGTTTCTTGGTAATTACAGCAATTATCTTCAGAATAGGCAAAACTTTCATAGAAATAACCAATATTTAGGGGGAAACTACACTATGAAAATATGAGGTAAAAGTAATATCTGTAGAGCATATGAAACTAACATCACTCTGAGTGTTCAAATGTGATTAATCCTATGAACAATTAAACTTGCCCATCTATTTTTAAAAGGGGCGATGTGTGAACATTCTTGTATTTAATGCTTGTCTGCTAAATGAATAAGAAATAATTTTTACAGAGAAAAACTTTGATTTAAAAATGAACATTACTGTTTTTATTAGAGTCAGAGTTGGAAATTCACTAACTTTTCTTATGAGAGTAATAAAAAAAAGATGCCACTAGTTTTTCTTATATCACAGTTATTCAAATAACCTAATAGTAGCCTTCTCAATTAGCCCAAATATTATCAGAAGCTGAGAAAGAGTCTATAAAAAAACAAGGAATTGTAGTTGCAATCATACCGTTGCTGGAATAATCTCTGAGTTATATACCATATCTCCATTTCTCAAGGATTTCTGTACTTCATGGATGTGATTTTTTATATCATTTACAGTTGGAAAAAAAGATAAATTATGTCTTTCAGGTACCTCATCAGGTTTGAACATTTCCCTTTCAACAAACTTTCTGTGGAGAATATAAAATAAAACGAAAACAAACTATTTAGCAATATACTTTTAGATCAAGACAGAAAAGGTCTCATTTAGCACAAACTTTTGTAAAGTATGATTTATAGCTCTATAGGTAATTTATATTTTCCCACCTTTAATTTTTCCATACATTAAATCACAGAATTCATGCAGATTACAGACATGTAATATTTTCAATGGTTAATCACCTAAATATATCACAGCGAGCTTTGATACTTTCATGAAATTGAAGAAACTATTATTTTCAATTTAAGTATAATAACATTTTTAATGCTTACTTCAGATTTTGACATTTCATGTCAGGCCCTGCATGGAACACTTCACACCAAATATCTCCTTTTAACCTTGACTATGATCCTGTGACATAGGTACAATTGTCATCTGCACATCATAGATGAAGGAATTGAGGTCTGAAGAAGTTAAATAATTTGCTCAAAATTATACGTCTATCTATAAAGTAAGAGAGTTTGGGTCTACACCTAGATAATGTGCATAATACTGTTTCCAAAAGGCACCAATATTTTATGAAATATTATATGCATGTGTGGCTTGGCGCCTGTAGCACAGTGGTTATGGTGTCAGCTACATACACCAAGGGTGGCGGGTTCGAACCCAGCCCAGGCCAAAATAGCCGGACGTTGTGGCAGGTGCCTATAGTCCCAGTTACTTGGGAGGCTGAGGCAAGATAATCGCTTAAGTCCAAGAGTTTGAGGTTGCTGTGAGCTGTGACACCACAGCACTCTACCAACGGTGACATGAGACTCTGTCTCAAAAAAAAAAAAAAATAAATAAATTATGTGCTTGAATTTTACAAGTAGACAAAATAGAAGATAGAAATAGAAGGTGGTATTGCTATATAATTGTAAAAAATAAACATATTAAAGAAAACTTAAAGTTTAACATATATATGATTTGTACATTAAATTTGATGGACTAAGTCATAATGCTGATTGAGGTTTAGTAAATAATGAATGGCTTTCCCAAATTTTGACTTGGTTCTAACAATGTTCTAGTGGAAGTAAATATAAAATGTCTAAGCATGCTGCTAAACAGAAAAGTCATGCATTTTTTTTCTTCAGAGTTTCAATCTATTGTGCTGGGTAGAATGCAATAACATCATAGCTCACAGCAATCTCAAACTCTTGGGCTTCAGCAATCCTCTTGCCTCAGCCTTCAGAATAACTGGGACTATAGGCATGTGCCACTACACCTGGCTAGTTTTTCTTTCTTTCTTTTTGTAGAAACAGGGTCTCACTCTTGTTCAGGCTGGTCTCGAACTCCTGAGCTCAAGCATTCTACCTGCCTCAGCCTCTCAGAGTGGTGAGCCATAGAGGCTGACTAAAAAGTCATGTCTTAATTAGGGGATACACATAACACTAGGAATTAGAGAGTAAGCCCTCACTTAAAGTCATTAACACGTAGGTTCTTGAAAACTGTGACCTTAAGCAAAAGACTTAAAATGAAACTCAATTTTTTCTCTACACTTAAAATGACTTTCAATGAAAACATTCAACATTTTATGTTGAATGAAATGCTGTTATTTGCACAGCTTTGTATGTCATTTTGCTTAAAGAAGCAGTTTCTAAGAACCTATTCATGACTTTAAAAATGGAATTTATTATACTCATTTTGTTAGATTAGATTACACAAAAACCAGTAAGAGCAAGTACCAGCACTCATGACAATAAGCACAGGCATAGAGGTAAGCCTAAATTTTAGTTTTGCCTCTGTCTTTTAAGCCAATTATTTAAGCATTACGATTCTCCATTTTCTCACGTGTAGAACTGAGATAAATACATCACTTTACAGAGCTGGTGTACTAAATGAAGTCTTGCACATAAAGAACATGGAACAATACTTGGCACATACACAGAAAGTACCACACGATGACGACGATGACAATGTAAGTATTATTAATTCCTGGCAATCAATAAAATTAGACCAGAGTATTAAAAATAAAATTTCATTAGACAAAGAACTATCCAAATACTTTTGTTGTAATAAAATTTAATTACATTTTGATTTCAAATAGCATTTTAAAATAAGTATCTTGGCCTAGGTTAAAATCTTCAGTCCTATATTGGTTTTTTCCTCTAAGGTATTTATTAAATACTTCAACTTACACATCATTTAGAAAAAGTCTAATTTTCCAAACCCGAGCACAGAATATTTCAAATGTATAATTAAAATTATAATAAATCATATCATACTATGGTTTGCCAAACACTTGCTGGAAAATGATCAGTTCAAAAATAAGATTTTTTTTTTTTTTTTAAGACAAGAGTCTTACTCTCTTATCCTGGCTAGAGTGCCATGGCATCATAGCTCATAGCAACCTCAAACTCTTAAGCTCAGGCAATTCTCTTGCCTCAGCCTCTGGAGTAGCTGGGACTAAGGCACCTGCCACAACGCCTAGCTAGTTTTTCTATTTTTAGTAGAGATGTGGTCTTTCTCTTGCTTAGGCTGGTTTCGAACTCTCGAGCTCAAGCAATCTACTCATCTCTGCCTCCCGAAGTGTTAGGATTACAGTCATGAGCCACTGCACCCAGCAAAAATAAGATTTTTTCAAATAAATTGATAAGCTATATCCCTTATCTACTCTAATAGCATCTATCCAGAAATATATCTATACTGTTTATGTATTATTTAAACCACAAACAAAAATGAAAAAATATAAAAGTACCTTAGCTGTTTCCTTACTGCATATACTTGTTCTATTCCCTGTGATACTAATTCTTGAATCTTATGTGCTACTTGAGGATGTAAACGTGAGGGTAATGCACAATTCTCATCTCTAACTGCAGTTTCTTCTTCTTCAAGAGAAGAGATAGGAAAAGGGGAAGGTGGCAAAGGGAGGCAGGGAGTCTCTAATTCATGATACTGATGAGCTTGCTGTGTAGGTAACTGTACATACCATCTGAGAAAAGAAAATATTTAAAATTATTAAAATATTTAAATTACTTATTATTAGGCTAAGGCAGAAATCATAATTATTTAACCTAAGAAAAAATTATATATGATTATATATATCTACGTATACAAAATCCAAAATGACCTCTGCTTACCTCTTCTAAGATCTGCTTTATACTCAACTATACAAAAATCTTTATAAACGTTTATAGAATTTCACAGTGGCCCTACAGTTGAGAGAGATGCAGGGACTTATATATGTGTATATATTTTATTTCATATTAAGGAAATTCTACCACAAAGATAAAGAGACAACATTGTAAATCATCTTTTAAATTGCGTATTCTCCTATTCATCAAACTTCTGTCCCAAACTATACTTCTGTGTTATACACATCATCCTTCCAACCCGAACATGTATACAATTCCCAGGTATATTGGAGACTCTTCCCTCATAGGAGCTTATACTCTCACACTGCCTCTACAGCACTCCTAGCTCTTGTTGGCCCAGTGAGCAAGAGAATAAACTAAAGGAAAAAAAACAGATATCTTGGAGAACAGTGCAAAAAACAGAAGCTGGGAAAATGAACGGATCCAGTAGGATACTGCTTTAATTGATATTTTTGTACAAAATTCTTAGAAAGACTGACATTGGATGAAATTGAGCTTACTCAATTTTCTTTTTTTTTTTTTTTTAGAGATAGAGTCTCACTTTGTTGCCTTTGATAGAGTGCCGTAGCATCACAGCTCATTAGACAAAGAACTATCCAAATACTTTTGTTGTAATAAAATTTAATTACATGCATGCATGAAATTGAGCTTACTCAGAAATTATATACAATATTCTCCAAACTAAAGGATTTAATCATTTTCTCAATTTTTCATATATCTAAAAGTTTTTTAAGATCATACAAAAACTGGGCAGCGCCTGTGGCTCAAAGGGGAAGGGCACTGGTCCCATATGCCAGAGGTGGCGGGTTCAAACCCAGCCCCAGCCAAAACCACACACACACACACAAAAAATAAATAAATAAAATAAAATCTATTAAAAAAAAAAAAATCATACAAAAACTATATTCCATACACTTAACCCCATTATACAATAGAAAATTCTTCACCTGGACTGATACATAAAGTAAAAAAGAAAGCTAATATTTATTTTCTTTTCCTTTTTAAATTTTTTATATGTTTTTTAAGAGACAGAGTCTTACTTTATCATCCTCAGTAGAGTGCCGTAGTGTCACAGCTCACAGCAAGCTCCAGTTCTCGGGCTTAGGTGATTCTCCTGCCTCAGCCTCCTGAGCAGCTGGGACCACAGATGCCCGCCACAATGCCTAACTATCTTTTGTTGCAGTTTGGCTGGGGCCGGGCTCAAACCTACTACTCTCTGTATATGGGGCCTGTGCCCCACTCACTGAGCCTCAGGTGCCACCCAAAAGCTATTATTTCTTATTTAAAACCTGAAGCATAAAAGGCAAAGATGGAATTTGTTTTGTAAATTATTTTTTTGAGACACTGTCCCACTTTATTGGCCTGTGTAGAGTACGATGGTGTCATACCTCACAGCAACCTCAAACTCTTAGGCTAAAGTGATTCTCTTGCCTCAGCTTCCTGAGTAGCTGGAACTACAGGAACCTGCCACAATGCCCAGCTATTTTTAGAGACAGGGTCTCGCTGTGGCTCAGGCTGATCTCGAACCCAGGAGCTCAGGCACTCCACTCACCTCAGCCTCCCAGAGTGCTAGGATGACAGGCGTGAGCCAACTGCGCCTTGACCCAAAGATGGAATTTTATTTAGAGTTTAGGATTCATTTCTGTTTGCCATACGTAATCAAAGATAGATTGAAAAATATAAGGTGGGTGGGAGGCACCTGTGGCTCAGTGAATAGGGTGCTGGCTCCATATACCGAGGATGGTGGGTTTGAACCCGGTCCTGACCAAACTGCAATACAAAATAACTGGGCATTGTGGAGGGCAGCTGTAGTCCATTTACTTGGGTGGCTGGGGCAAGAGAATTGCCTAAGTCCAAGAGCTGGAGGTTGCTGAGAGCTGTGATGGCACAGCACTCTACCAAAGGCAACAAAGTGAGACTCTGTCTCTAAAAAAAAAAAAGAAAAGAAAAATATAAGGTGGGGCTCAGTGCCCGAAGCTCAGTGGTTAGGATACTGGCCACATACACCAAAGCAGGTGGGTTTAAATCTGGCTTGGGCCTGCTAAAATATAAAGACAATTGCAACAAAATAGTCAGGCATTGTGGCAGGCGCCTGTAGTTCCAGCTACTTGGGAGGCTGAGGCAAGAGAATTGCTTAAGCCCAAGAGTTTGTTTGAGGTGGCTGTGAGCTGTGATGCTACAGCACCCTACTGAGGGTGACAGTAAGACTCTGTCTCAAAAAAAAAAAACAAAACAAAAAAACCCCCCAAATATCTCTCTATCTATCTATCTATCTGGTTGCTGCAAGTTCTGTTTCTAATAAGTATCTAAAATAAAGCATTAAATATATAATAAAATATGTTGCTAAATACTGGTGATTTTAGGGAAAAGCCTTCACATGGCATACAGCATATATAGTATATAACATACAGTATAGTAAAATTTTTTGGTCAGAATTACCTGCAACCTTTGGGTGATAAACTCAAAGGTTTACACAGTAGTCAATCAATTTAATACTGAGGAAACTACTAGTGAGACATCTATCTGCCTTATAAAACCTTTTTTTTTTTTTTTTTTTTGAGACAAAATCTCACTCTGTTGTCCTGGATTGAGTGCCAAAGTATCATAGCCCACAGCAATCTGAAACTCTTGGGCTTGGGCAATCCTCTTGCCTCAGCCTCCTGAGTAGCTAGTGGCTAGAAACCTGCCACGATGTCTGGCTATTTTTCTATTTTTAGTAGAGATGAGGTCTCACCCTTGTGTAGAGTCACCACACCTGTGGCTTATGGTGGTTCATGCCTGTAATCCAGCATTCTGAAAGGCCGAGGTGGGTGGATTGCCTAAGTTCAGGAGTTCAAGACCAGCCTGAGCAACACAAGACCCTATCTCTACTAAAATTGGAAAAACTAGCTGGCTGTTGTAGTGGGCACCTGTAGTCCCAGCTATTTGGGAGGCTGAGGCAAAGGGATCACTTAAGCCCAAGAGTTTGAGGTTGCTGTGAGCTATGATGCCACAGCATTCTACTCAGGGGGACAGAGTGAGACTTAAAAAAAAACAAACACACAAAACAACTATTAATGAAATAACTGGAAAACAAAATTATTTCTCCTATAAAGAATTCTTGCAAATGGACCTCCTTAATTTGTACAATAAAAGAACCATAAATATGTCATACCTAAGAACACCACCAGCATCTACCATGTTCTTCTTTAGCATATTAAAGGCTTTCTCTTGCTCCATTCTGATTATTTTCTTATCAATTTTGGGGTCCGTAGGAACTCTGTATTCAGGAAACTTCTGTACCTTTTTAATGTAAATCCTTCGTACAAAATGAAGAAAAATTTGTTTCATTATAGTATAATTTCAAGAAAATCTAATTTGTCAACAATAAGTTTAAGCATTTAAGTTTAGAGAAAATTCAATTTATCTAGATTCCAGAGGCTTATGTGAAAGACACACCATGTTATCAGTGCATAATACTTAGCAAATTAACAATAATCGTGACTTGCATAACTAAGTATTTACAGACTTTAACATTTTTTTTTTCTGGATTTTTCTCTATTCTCCTGAAAACTATAATCACCTCATGCTGGATTACTTTAATAGCCTTCTTCCAGGCCTTTGTGCCTCCAATCTTTCATTATTTAAATTCACTTGATACATCAATGCCACAATAATTCTTCTTTTGAAGAATATGTCTGCTCTTGTAATCAAGTACAAATTTCTTGACAACATTCAAAGCATTCCATTATGATTCTAATTTATTCACCTGATCTTACTTTCTATTACTTCAAATATAAAATTTCTTTTCCTGAGTTCATCTTCTCAATGTGTAAATCTTCCATATCTTTATTTATATAGCTCTCCTAGACTAACTTTCTGCCTACTCAAATTCGGCATCAAGATTAAACTGAACTTTCTTTCCTGCCATAAGTTTTGTATGGATACATTCCTTCTCTAAATACCCATTATAGGTAGTTAACTAATACATTTCAGAATATATACTATACTACCATGTTATCTACTAGTTTTTTGTTTTCTGATCCACCACAATGATATTTTAAATTTCCTCATATTAAGTAAATTTTTATTCCTCTTTTGTTATCTGTGCTTCCAATGGCACCAAATACAGTTTCTGGGCAGAGAGTATATACTGAAAAAGTACTTGGAAAATGGGATAAACTATAAAATTACTTCTTCACATGTGGAGTTTTTGTCTAATTTATACTTAAAGACTTTACTTCGCTTATATTTAGAAAGCAGTTGAAAGCTTTGTTTCATGGACAGGTTTAAATATTGCCTAAAGTTAACATTATCAAATTAAATATGAAAAGTCTTCTGAACAGGCTTTAAACACTTAAGAATGTTGAGGTTTGGGCTGGGCACAGTGGCTCACGCCTGTAATCCTAGCACTTTGGGAGGCCGAGATGGGTGGATTGACCTGAGCTCACAGATTCAAGACCTGCTTGAGCAAGAGTGAGACCCTGTCTCTACTAAAAACAGAGCCAGGTGTTGTGGTGGGCTCTTGTAGTTCCAGCCACTCAGGAGCTGAGGAAAGAGGATGGCCTTAGCCTAAGAGTTTGAGGTTGCTGTGAGCTATGATGCTACAGCACTCTACCCAGGGGAACGGAGTGAGACTCTGTCTCAAAACAAACAAACAACAAAAAAAACTACAAACAAACAAACAACAAAAAAAACTAAGTGCCCAAGAAAGATTTTTCCAACTTGGGTCTTCCCCTTTGCCAATGCTTTTTACTGCTTCTGTATTCCTTTCTGTCTAATAAAATCCTGTCTTGCCACTGGGGAAAAAAAAACAAACTAGAATAAATATTCTATTTTGCCTAATAATTTAAAGGACTCTCAAGGTCTAAAATAAAAGTCTTGGGCGGCGCCCGTAGCTCAGTGAGTACCTCACCTCCCTCACCCCTCAACCCCGAGGCTGGTGGGTTCCAACCTGGCCCAGGGCAGTTAAAGCAACAATGACAACTGCAACAACAAAATAAAATAGCCAGGGGTTGTGAGGGGCACCTACAGTCCCAGCTACTTGGGAGGCTGAGGCAAGAGAACAGCAATGGCTTATGCCCAAGAGTTTGAGGTTGCTATGAGCTGTGACACCACAGCACTCCACCCAGGGCGACAGCTTGAGACTCTGTCTCAAAAAAATAAAAAAAGAAAAACTAAACTAAAATAAAAGTCTTAAAATATCTTCAAAGTCAAAAAAAATTATATTCATAATGTAATGTATATTATACAATTTTCACTGGTTCACATTTTTCATTTTTAATCAGTGCAGTGACTATCCCGCATCCTAGTCTATCTAAAAATTACTACAATGGTCTTATACACTGCTGGTAATTGATAAAAATCTCTCTCTAAAAAGCAACTCCACAATAGTTGTCGGCATTTAAAAAGAATAAAACCTTTGCCCTGCAATTTTTTTTCTAGGAATTTATCTTACTGATACACTTGCACAAGTACCCAACTATGTGCAATGTCCTTAATTGCAGCTTTGAACATAACAATAAAAGATAATTTTCATCGTTTACATGTCCATCATTAGAGGACTGATTAAATGGTAATTCGCTCATAAATTCACTCATTCACTATATGGCTATAAAAAAGAAAGACATAGTAATTTTATGTACAGATATGAAGTTAGCTTTGAGATATACTGGGAAGGAAAAAAAAATCCGAGTACAAGTCATTACATTCACTCTCGTATGTAGCATATCTATGTAGTAGATAACCACTATAGGCACTCAGATTGAGAATAAATCTATGTGAGACCTTCAACAATGTTTATGTAGGCAGAGAAAATCTCTGTATATATATGTATGCATACACACAGAGTATCTTTAAAGATGAACCAAGAAACTACAAAGAATAGTTGCCTTGGAGACAAAGGTAATATGTGTGAGAAAAAACTTAGAATTCACCATATACCTTTACACTATTTAAACTTGATAAAAATCGTACATATTTGCTATTAAGAAATAAGTATTTAATAAAAGAAAGCTTACCGAGCTGGACAAGTGGCTTTGTAGAGCTGACAGGCCCTGCTTTCCTGCTCATTGATTTTTTTTAATTGGAAACCTTTTCTCCTTGGCCCATACTGACACTCCATTACCACAGCTCTACTCCCTGTGGGCCAAAACCAACTATAGATATTAATTCAAGTGTCCATCTATTTTAGACACAAATTAAAAATAACTTGGTGGTGGCAATATCAAAATCTATGCTTTTGATTACACATTAATTAAAGTCTTAAGATGTATAGATACATAAATTTGAAAGTTTATCATAAAATTTACTACATATACTCTAATTATGGTAAAGAAATTAGCAAACATCACAGTAATTGAATGTCTACAAGATACTTATATGATTTTTAGTAATAATTAAATTTAACATTTTATAAATAGAAATTAGTACTACATTTAGTTAACAAATATTAATATCATTTAAAAATGTATTTCCTTTTATAATTATTTATTTTCTTATTTCTTATTTCTATTTGGGGTGTGAATGCCACAATGAGCCTCTAAGATGGCTCCCAATGATCCCTGCCTCCTAGTATTCCTGTCCTGTGTAATCTCCTCCCTTGAGCATGGGCTGGACTTACTTCCAATGAATATGGCAGAAGTGATAGGATGTTGTTTTTGTAACTTCCATCTTGGGTACTCTCACTTGCTCTTGTTTGGATTGCCCTCTCTGGTTGAAATCAGCCGCCATGTGGTGAGGAAACTGAGGAAAGGCCCATATAGCAAGGAATAAGGCCTGCCAACAGCCACATGAGTGACTTTGGAAGCAGATCCCCCAGTCAAGTAGTAAGGTGACAACTGCAGCTCCAGTCAACACCTTAACTTGTCAGAGACCCTGAGACAGAAACACTTTGCTAAATTTCTCTTACATTCCTGACCCACAGAAACTGTGAAATAATAAAAGTTTGTTGTTTTCAGTCACCAAGTTTGGGGTAACTGTTACACAGCAATAGATAATACAAATAAATAGATAAGAAAACTACAGTTTAAGCCAGGTGTGGTGGTGCACAGTGGCTCACTCCTGTAGTCCTAGCACTCTGGCAGGCTAAGGTGGATGGACTGGTTGAACTCAGGAGTTCAAGGCCAGCCTGAGCAACAGTGAGACCCCGTCTCTAAAAAAATAACTGGGCATTGTGCTGGGCACCTGTAGTCCCAGCTAGTTGGGAGGCTGAGGCAAGAGAATCACTTGATCCCAAGAGTTTGAGGTTGCTGTGAGGTATGACACTACAGCACTCTATCAAGGGCATCAAAGTGGAACTCTGTCTTAAAAAAAAAAAAAGAAGAAAGAACGAAAAGAGAAAGAGAGAAAGAAAGCAAGAAAGCTACAATTTAAGACTTCAAGTTGAATATACTACTTTACTGGAGGATAGAATAAACTTTTAAAAAATGTAAGATAAAAAACACCAATAGTTATTTAAACTATTGATAGAAGCTGACATTAAAATTTAAAACTTGGTTAAAAAACACCATAAATAAAAGAGTTTGTGAAATAGCATTTTACAATATATATAATAAATAATTACTATGCAGAATATAGAGAACCACAAATCATTAAAAAAAATAAAATAAAAGAACCAAACAGAAAAGTTGGCAAAGGCTATATAAATAGGCAATTCATAAAGGGAAAAAGGAAGTAAATGAACAAATTTATTAGTAAAAGAGAAATGAAAATTAAAATACTAGTAAAGTACTATCTCATATCCTCAGATTGGCAAAAATAGAAACATTTGACAACAACTGGTCCACTGATAAATCTAAATACCGCAAATAGAAAGAGGTACAGATAACATTAAGTATACATTGCATCTATGACGTATTCTTACAAAAATCAAATCTGCATTTAATCAAGGCTCTAGACCTAACAGTTCACAGGAAATACGGGATATAAAAGAACACAAATTACACCACAGAGATAGAATCAGCAAAATACAGATCACGGCAAATGCTACCGGACAAATACCAGAGGGGAAAAAGGAGAGGAATCTTTAGATGAATAGAAATTTAAGAGATATATTACACAAATGTAACCTGTGGATCTTATCTGGATTTGAATTTGAATAAATCTATGGGAAAAATCCTGTGAGATAAGTGGGAAAATGTCAATATTGGACATTTTATATCATTAAGAAATTACTGTTAATTCTTTTAAAGTGGAATAATGGGATTATTACATATGTGCGTATATATATATATATTGAGAGTCCTTATCTTTAATAGATAAATATTTTAGTAATTATAGATGAAATGACATTGATACATGAAATACGCTGTAAAACTATCTGCAGAATGAGAAGTGGGAAAGGGTATAAATGAAACAAGACTAATCATAGGTGATTATTGTTGAAGCTGGATAGTAGATATCGGAAAATGTCCATAATATAAAGATTTTTTTTTTTTTTTAAGAGACAGAGTTTCACTTTATTACCCTCGGTAGAATGCCGTAGTGTCACGGCTCACAGCAACCTTCAACTCCTGGGCTTAGGCAATTCTCTTGCCTCAGCCTCCTGAGTAACTGGGACTACAGGCACCTGCCACAACGCCTGGCTATTTTTTGTTGCAGTTTGGCCAGGGCCGGGTTTGAACCCACCACCCTCAATATATGGGGCCGGCACCCTACCCACTGAGCCATAGGCGCTGCCCCATAAGATTTTTAAAAGTCTAGCAATACTGGCTTGGCACCTGTAGCTCAGCTGCTAGGGTGCCAACCACATATACCAGAGCTGGTGGGTTCAAATCCAGCCCAGATCTACCAAACAACAGTGACAACTACAACCAAAAAATAGCTGGGCGTTGTTGTGAGCACCTGTAGTCCCAGCTACTTGGGAGGCTGAGGCAAGAGAATCACCTAAGCCTAAGAGTTTGAGGTTGCTGTGAGCTGTGATGTCACAGCACTCTACCAAGGGTGACAAAGAGAGACTCTGTCTCAAAAAGAAAAAAAAAAAAAATCTAGCAATACTCAGTTATGAAGTAAATGTGGGAAAGGGAAATTCTCATACACTTCTGAGAGAAGTGAAAATTGGTACATGTTGTCAATCCCTTATGCATAAATCTAAAATCTAAAAAACTCAGAAAACAGTTTTTTGGAACTCATTTTGCTGCAAAACCAGAGTCAAACTGCATGAGGCTATTTATAGTCTGTATTTATTCCTCTTGGTATGAGTGTCCATGAAGTATTACTGTCTGATTATGTGATACTGCCTATAGAATAGCTGTCAAGAGTATTCTGTAATATTACAATATTACATTCCAAAAATTCAGAATGCATCTGGCCCAGAAATTTTCAAAGAAGGGATTCTGGACATGTACAACCCTTTGAAGAGCACTTGAAGATAATCTTGTGAAGATGAATACTTTACATACTTCACAACCAGTATTACACTTTAAAGTATATACTCTAGAAAAATTAATTACACCTTTTCATCAGAGGATAGATACTGTGGAGGTCTGAGTTGGAAACCACCTAAATGGTAGTCAACAGAGAAATAATTATGCTTTGGTCATATGCCAGAATATTATATGATGGTTACATTAATTTGGTTCTGTAAGAGGTGTAAATGATGGTGCCCAGAGACAAGGCCACAGGGGGGAGCAGGAGTGGAGAAGTTTAGGTTAGCTTTATTAAAAGGGGCAGCAACGTGTCTAGGCAATGCAAAGATGGTGTCTAAGCCGAGGGCAGGAGGGGGGTAGTTAGAGACTCCTTTTATATGGGCCATAAAGGGTGGGCAAATTCCACAGCTTGCCTGGAAAATTAGGGTGTTTTGACACAAACTTCTCAGGGAGTGGGCTAGCCAGATCCTTTTTTTGTCTTTGTCTTAGGGGGAAGAGGAGAAAGGGTTTGTGTGTGACTGTGTTAAGCCCCCTAACAGTAAGTATCAGCAGGACAGATCTCAAAAAAAATAAAGGTAAGTAAAAAAATTTACAAAACAATGAATACAGTTTACTATTCACATATATTTTCAAATATTCAAAACAATAAAATACATTATTGTAAATACAAATATGTATGGTAAAGTACAAAAACAGACTAGAAAGATACATAACAAATTCAGGTAGTTGATACCTATGGAGAGTTAAGGAAGAGACTAGAACCAGGCAGGGAAACAGCAGGGCCCCAGGATTTCAAGTTTGCTTGTTTGTTTGTTTATTTATTTTGAGACAGAGTCTCACTATGTCATCCTCAGTAGAGTGCTGTGGCATCACAGCTCATAGCAACCTCAAATTCTTGGTCTTAAGTGATTTTCTTGCCTTAGCCTCACAAGTAGCTGGGACTACAGGAGCCCACCACAACGCCCTATTTTTTGTTGCGGTTGTCATTGTTTAGCTGGCTGGGGCTGGGTTCGAATCCTCCAGCCTCGGTATATGTGGCTGGCACTGTAACCACTGTGCTACAGGCACCGAGCCTTCAAGTTTATTTTTATTTTTATTTTTTTGAGACAGAGCCTCAAGCTGTCACCCTAAGGAGAGTGCTGTGACATCACTGCTCACAGCAACCTCCAACTCCCGGGCTCAGGCGAGTCTCCTGCCTCCGCCTCCCAAGTAGCTGGGACTACAGGTACGCCACAACGCCCAGCTATTTTTTTTTTTTTTTGGTTACAGCCATCATTGTTGTTTAGCGGGCCCAGGCTGGATTCAAACCCCTCAGCTCAGGTGTATGTGGCTGGCACCTTAGTTGCTTGAGCCTCAGGCGCCGAGTCTTCAAGTTTATTTTTAATGTTGCATTTCTTTTATAGAATACTGATGAAACCCAGACAGGTTTTACACTTATCTCATCTTCCCATAAATATTTTTCATTAGAGGTCCAGGATGAGATTGTAACTCTTCCAGCTAAATTAGTGTATTCTAGTCCTAAAATAAAATCACTTCCTTTGCTTGTTTGGGATCTGACTAGACCTAGTGTAGATTGCTAGGATTTGCCCTTTTGTATTTTATTTGCTTGAAACTCTACTCCCTTAGTAAACCCTAAGCCAGTATCTGAGAATACTTTATATAACATACTTGATGATTGAGAACTTTAGTTACCAGAACTCTGTATAATAACTACAAATTGTATACAACTTCTATAAAGTAACTCCAGAGTTATAGCCTACATGAAATAGATACAAATTTGTCCCAAAAGACAAATTAACAGAGGAAGAGAAAATACTTGGTTCAGAGGAAGGAAAAAACCTATAGGAGATAGATGTACTTAAAATAATAAAATTGCTCTTTTTACTTTTTATTAAATAGGTCTACTGGGAATCTCAGTACTTTTAATTTTCTTTTTATTTCAATATTTTAATTTTCTATTTATCAGCATAATATATAAAGGAAGCATATTTATTATTTGCCAATAGTAATGGAATTACTAATTGATATATTAAAATGCAATTTTATTACATAAACTAATTGTTTATATTTGCTAAATTTTCTTTTAAGTTTAATATGCATTTGAATAAATTAATATTCAGCTGTTATCTACCAAAATAAAATGTATCATCTTAGTAAAATCACATTTTCACACTTAACTATGGCTGCTGCTGAATCTTTTAAAATAATTCTTTAAACAAGTACCTGCATTGACAAACGGGATTCCGTCATATGGGACATACTGGGATTTCCACATCAAGCGTGTAGCAGGCTTGGCTGGGCTTGGAGACTGGCGGGTCCCCCAAACAGTCTGTGTTTGTTGCTTATGAAATGTCAGAATACTTTCTAATTCTGTCTCACTTATACAGTAGCCACGATATGAATCTCCAATTTTCTGCATGTAGTAGAAAATAATTAACAAAATTATTAGCAAATATACTTCAGTACACAATAAATTTAATAAGATGCTTGTTCAAGATGCAAGACTCATCACTTTTAACAGAATGTCATTTGTTTCCTCAGATTAATGGTCTATTACAACCAGTGGGTCTGAATCGAGTTCAATGAGTGTCATCAAATAGAAACTTTCTATACATTTGATGGGGGGTATAATGTCAAACTTACTGCCAGACCATGTTTCTCAAAGTCTTGCTTGAAATAAAGAATATTCTAACCTGGATCAACCTGGATCACCGCAGAACTAGCCACAAAGTACCATTTCCCTGTGGAGCTTCTTTTACTAAGACTGATTTTGTTATGATGCCATGAGTCTATTTGAAACCCTATGAAAATTGTGATTGTATCTATTACAAAAATGTTCAGAACAATTTCCTCTTTATATCAATATTCTTTTTATGCCAAGATCCTTTTCTGGAAGAAATTCCATCTGGCCATAGTACCAAGAGTTAATTATAATTAGCTGCTTTTATTTTATGGAAATTAGTATACTTCTTTTTATCTAGTGCCTTGTCAGATAGATTCTGTGCCTTGTCAGATTGATGCTGACAAGTGTGTGTATGCATACATACATACACAAAATTTGTTAAGATATTTATTTTCTTACTTTCATTTAATGGTCCTATTCTTGTTTTTTGTTATTGTTTATCTCCCACTTATAATTTACACTTTACTAATATATTTTATATATTTTTGTAAACAGTCTTGAATTCTTTCTGAAACAGGGTATAAATAAATCATGCAAATAAACTGATGTTATCTATACACAACCATTTGAGTATCCCCATACTAGAGAAGAATCTTTTTCTAACTACCGAGAAAATTTGTTAACTATAATCTCTTACACTGTTATGCATGCAGACCTTGAACTGAGTCTATGTATTTCCCCACCTTTAGAGGAAATAAAAGCAGAGATGTGGGCAGAGAGATCTTGTTCCTCCTCATTAGAGTAAATATTTCGCCTTGGAAGAACACATTTAACAAAGAGAACGGTATCAAAATACTGTGGTCACTGTTTTTTTGGCCATAATAAAAAGAGATAATCTGATGTCAAATAATACATTATCTACAAGATCTCCCCGAAGTAATAAAATTGCTTATGTTTAAAAATTTTCTTCTAGCCTAGATATTTCTTCATAAAAATATCCACTACAAATAAAAGAAAGGATAAAACGTTTAGCTGTAATACTTTCATACACAGCAGAACCTTTGTAAATTGGCCACCCAGGTACCGAAACAAAGTGGTCAACATTCAGGTGTGGTCAACATAAGGCACTAGCCTACTGTAGTGATACATACTTGTATCACATGTGGTGCATGTCCAGTCTATGACAATTAGATCAACTTAAGGAGGTAGTTAATGTAGGGAGATGGTCAACTATGGAGGTTTTACTGTACATATAAGGAATAGAACATATAATGTTGTCAATAAAAGGAAAAATTCAGAATTAGCATAATATAATCCAGCCTATGTGCACCATAAATAAAAGTTTAATATAGTATTGATACACTGATCAAATCAGAAAAAAAATGCTTATAGAAAAACATCCTTAAGTGAGACATCCAAAAAGTAAAAGATTACTGAACAGTATTTTGAACCAAAATGCAGAAAATATTTTTCTCCCATTAACCAAAAATGCTTTTCATTATTTTTATGTTTACTTCGTTTTTTATTTTTATTTATTTTCTTTTTTTTATTGTTAAATCATAGCTGTGTACATTAGTGCAATCAAGGGGTACAATGTGCTGGTTTCATATATAATCTGAAATATTCTCATCAAACTGCTCAACGTAGCCTTCATGGCATTTTCTTAGTTACTGTATGTAGACACTTGTATTCTGCCTTTAGTAAGTTTCGCCTGTACCCATTCTAAGATGCACCGTAGGTGTGGCCCCACCCACTAACTTCCCTCTACCCTAACCTCTCCCCTCCCTTCCCCTTCCTTGGCCCTTTCCTCATAGTCTTGTGCTATAGTTGGGTTATAGCCTTCATGTGAAAGCTATAATTTAGCTTCATAGTAGGGCTGAGTACATTGGATACTTTTTCTTCCATTCTTAAGATACTATGCTAAGAAGA